>CAIGRP010129500.1:0-26424 GCA_903798385.1 Fraxinus cuspidata | reverse complement strand
TCAATATCTTCTTCTGTGAATTTTATTTTAAAAAAAAAGGAAAAAAATTGGGCTCACTTAAAATTTGAAAATGAGGTAGAGGCGCGCCTATGAACTCCTAGGCGAGCATTAAGCAGTCAACATTGTCATTGACAGCTTAATTCTCGCCCGCCTAGGTGGGCATAGGAACGCCTAGGCAAGCATTAAGCGATCAACATTGTCGTTGACTGCTTAATTCTGGCCCACCTAGGCGCGCCTAGGCGAGCATTAAGCGGTCAACATTGTCGTTGACCGTTTAATTCTCGCTTAGGCTCAAGGCAAAGCGTTTTCATCACGCTTCGCGCCTAGGCGCGCTTTTTAGAACACTGGTTGTAAGTGGCAGACCATTGGAGAGCGGTTTTTCGAACACTGGTTGTAAGTGGCAGACCATTCGAGAGCGGTAGTGTAGTCGCAGTGGATAACAAGTGGGTCCCCCTTTTTGAAGACTTTGAATCTTCAATTGATGTTTACACTCTATGTCCTAAATAATAATTAGTTTGGTTTGCTCCAACGAGGAAGCCAGTGATATAACTCTGTGCAAGTGAATTCTTTGAACAAGCAGTTTATTTTTATTGCACTTTTAGTTTTAGTTAAAAGTCGGGTCTAGACACCATTTAAGTTTTTATTTTAAAAAGAAAAAATAAATGTGTGCAAGTGCATGGTACGTACAAAGTATTACATCGATAAAATTGTGAAACAATAAAAAAAATTATCAAATTCTATGCAAAACAATGTTTAAACTTATCATGTTTTTCATCTAGTTAAAATTATTTCTATATTATTTGAGAAAATAATATTTAATCTACTCGAATTATTTATTATGCATGGGAAGAAGAGCATTTAAGTGAAATCATTATGTGCTTCTCCCAAATTTCATATAAGAAAAATTTTGTGATACACAGTATATTGTATCAAACAAAGTAAATTTGATCTTATATTATAAGAAAATGAGGATCCTGTTATTATATTTAAAATTTTATGAATCTTGATTTAGAAAACATTTTTATTTATTGTCAGAATCCTCTATGTCAAATGATCAAGAAAATTGAAAGTGTTTGGAACATACCTTGATCCATTGAGAATGAAGAACAAAGGTTGATTTGTAAGTTCTTCCTATTCAATATGCTTTTTTTTTTTTTAATTCTTGTGTTAATGGAATGACACAAAGAATGAGAATGTCACATATAAATTGGGAACTATAACCCTGTAAGATGTTTCCATATATGTTTCGGCTCATCATGAAATATAATTCAAAGAACTTTAGTCTCTCTGCATATTTATGCCCATAATATATTTGATTCCCAACGCTCAACAACTATAATTCTTTACTAAATCAGTTTAAATAGGATTAACATTAAAATAGCCTTTAATACATAATTAATTATATATGTAGACTCACATGACAAATTAAAACTTAACAATCTTATATTATCTTATAAACGTGAATAATCTTATATGCTCAAAGCTTTTCCTATCATATTCAAAAACATTTCCGAACAATCTTGTCCAGTGATTATGTGACTATGAGACCAAAGCGATTTTTGTTACAAGTGTCAATACTAAACCCATAAATAGTCACATATATACAACCAAATAACATAGATCAAGTATGGATGTATTCAAAAACACTTTTCACTTTCTTCAAGAAATTCCTCAACATTAGTTACATGATCCAAAACAACGTCCCTTAATGTTTTAAAATCTCACATTTCATGGTGATAAGACTCATGTGATTTCAACAATTCTACTTATCAAAATCCCATTTTTCATTAGCAAAGTTTTTATCCTTAGGTGCAGCGGATTGTTCAATCAATAAAGAAAGGTTATCTATGCAATCAAAAAAATATAAATTTTCTCTTTTTAATCCTTAAAGTTGGTTCCATCTCGCACATAATTAGAGTTGATGTTGACGATATTGTAGAAGTAGATGAATTAACTTAATAAAATCGAAAATGCATGTTCACATGAGAATCCATATAAAATAATCAATAAATTCTAATAATGGTGGACCCCATCACAAGATATCGAAGGCATCATTAACATTTAGTCTTTGGACATAAATATCAACTTATAGGTGGTACTCTTGGTTTAGTAATCAAATATCGACAATAATAAATCATGTTAATCTTAGTTTATATTTGGACCAACTCAATGCTGACATAAAAATAAAAAATTATAATTGTCACATATTTACTATCACGAGTGTGGATGTAATTCGGCCAATTATTGACTTTAATTTGAGCTGGCCAACACTTGCATGAATTACGTATAAACAATAATCCTAACATATTGCTTCAACTAATCTATTTTAGAACATCCGAAAGAAACTAGTTGTATCAATATTTGAAATTTATTGTTACTTTAAAAAAAATTCGAATTTGTCGAAATGAATATGCCTTTTGAGCGCCTCTAGAGCCTAGCGAGCGGCCTATAACCTATACTCATCACTCTAGAGCTAGTCGGGTAGTGAGCGCCAGCTCCTTGCTTCCAGGGCTTGAGCTGGAGGATTGTGGATAGTGAGCGCCAGCCCGCCGTTACAATACTTAAATCTACGAAATCTTTTCAAAAAATCTAAAATTCAAAGTTTAGGGTTATATTTTGCATCTCGAAATTGAAGAATCCAAAGTACAAATTTCATCCGTAAAATTATTTCTTAATTCTCAATGATTTAACATGGATTGACTAGAATACCACTTGATAAATTTAAAACTTCATGTCAAACTACCAAGATAATTACAAGTGCGGAATATACCTTAATCCATTGGAAATACAGAACGAAGAATGATTGTAAGTTTTGATTGCGGGTTCTTGATCTTCATTTTCAATATGCTTTCTCTTATATTCTTGTGTTGATATAATGGCACAAACAATGAGAATGTCATGTATGAATTGATGACCATATCCCTATAAAATGTTTCTATATGTATTACGGACCATCATGAAATACAACCCAAAGGAATTTGGTCTCTATATGTATTTAGGATGATACCATATTTGATGTTCAAAGCCCAATAACTTTATTTTTATTTTATTAGATCACTTTAAGTGAACTTAACTTTAAGATAGCCTAAAATACACAATAAATTACATATGTAGGTCCACATGACAAATTAAAATCCAACACATGTATCTATTTTTGGTAGATCTAAGAAATTTGTGAGTCAATTATTATGTTTGGTTTCATTTCGAATAAGCTTCATAGTTATGTCTTAATTGGACTTTGATGATCAAGTTAGGATTGCACTTTCAACTCGAAGATGAGTGCTTCGTGTGCGTATTTATATATGATTCATGAACCACCACTTTTCGCACTGGAGATAGATCATGTGGTATAATTTCCTCTATTGGAGTATGCTTCTATGAAGTTGTCGCTAATCATAAAGGTTTTGGATATCTCCTAAAGAAGCCGTAGTTACAAATAAAGCTTATTCATTTCATTGAAGCACAATCCATTAAATCATATGTTTATATTATAAAGAGGAGAGTTGATCAGTTTTTAGAAGAGAAAGTTGAGGAAATTTCCCCATCAAGTTGAATTAAGTGATAACAAGCTTTTAAATCAATATGGGAGCAAATTTTGGTTACAATATTGTTCACTCAATGTACCTCTTTTCTCTTTTTATTTCTTCTCTTTTTCCTAATATTTCTCAATGCGCTTGCATTCATTTGTTGGGTGGATCCCGCAAGGGTTGTTGGGAATTTACTTGAATAAACATGGTAAAATTTAAAATTTTTTTCAATTGCTTTAAGGAATGTATTTGTGTTTAGATAAAAATAGTTATTAGAATAATACTTCTAGCAAATTCTTCAAATCCCTTTGAGAATCTTAGTCATGAACAATTACGATCTTTGCTCCTCCTTGTGAATCTTGATCTACTATGATCTTTCTACACCACAACTATTCAAATGTTTAGCTTCCAATGGTAATCTATACATAAGAAAAAAAAAGTCAGAGAATAAGGTTTATCTTTCTTATACTAGCAAGATTATGATCATTGTGAGATGTGCCATCTTTTCTCAAACATTAACTACTTATTAATAGATATTTAAGTGGGCTTGACTCACCCATTAAACATAAGTCGTTCCATATATTTAATTAATCTTATTAATTAAATTGGCACATAAATTACTTAATCCAATTAATTAACTTAAGCCATTAATAAACAATTCAATTTATTAATTCTATAAATGTCCAACACTGTTAATTAATTAATTCATAATATCATTTTTCTAGTTTTCTCTTTTGTGTATGGCTCATTAAGTTTTCGATCACTATGTCAGAAAATGTGAATTATTATTTTGATCTAATCAAAATAAGATAAATTAAAACTGCCATTTAAATTTATCATCAATCAGTTAGATTAATTACTTTACATTTGACATCCCCAATTGATATCAAGCAATGTATCGGACATCACATATGACGAAAAATATCACATGATAAAATAAAGCCAAACTTCTTCATTAACTGTGAAACTGTAATCCATTTATCAACATGATCCGATCACTTGCGAGATATGAAAGTGTGTCAATCTCGATTATCGATCATACCGGTCATATCGAAACTCTTTTCGACTTATGAACTCATCTTGTCCAATGATTTTGTTATTAAGTTAATCGAATGAAAAGTAGATAATAATCTCCTACTTACGAATAGTATCGAATCCTCTATTAATTATTATAACCTTCATATGAATCTTGACATACCCGAAGGATATCGTATTAGAGACTATTAGCAAAGCAACATCTAAGATCAATAAAGTATGACGGTCCTTATATAAAATACTATGATAACCTTAAGTTGAGGACTACCAAACGTTAGAGATTAACTATTGACACCCAGATAGTTATTCATGTGGAATCTTTGTTGCAGATCTCCAATATTTTGTTGTCTTAACAAAATATCCACTTGTCCATTTAAATGTCACTATAGTTTTTGAGATCAGCTACTTCATAAGTAAGATATGTGAACGTGATGGTCTATAAGTAATAATGATATATGTATATAGTTATTACTTACCATCATGGATAATTTAAGATTCAATCGTATGTAACTTGTATCTTACAATCACAACTCCTTGTGATAAATAAGTTACCAAAACTTAAATTCGTGGACTCTATTAATTTAATTTAACAGAATAATAATCCAATTACATTATAGATATGCCATAATTAATAATCATTAATTATATTCAAAGTGTTTAACTTGAAAATCGATTGGACTAGGGTAAAACACTTACATACTCTCACTTGCATTAGATTCAATCATCTTAGCACTTGTTTAGATCGATGATAAGACCTTAGTTCCATAATTTGCATGATGACTCCATTGTTATCAAAAAACAGAGGTATGAGTTCAACAATACTAGGAACTACTCCAACTTTACTAATGAACTTCCTGATCTAGACTAAAACCCTTGCTACTTCTGTTATTGAATCGACGACAATTTCCTATTTAGAACCTTTCAACTAATCGCTCAATTATTAAGAATAAACACATATCTTGATTGAGATTTGATATCATCCTAGTTTGATTAGAAGTTAGTATCAGTGTATTAATGAATTCTTAGCTCATTTTCTCCATATATCTATATAAATTTGGATAGATTAAGCAATCTTTTAGTTCTATCTGTATAGATCAAGTCGTTTCTCTCATATCTTTCTTGAAAAAACTATTTGACAACCATAGTTTTCACCAATGAATAGGGGTATTGTTTCCCATTAATAATATGTCATATATATATATAATATTAGGAATGCGACAGCGCTCCCATTTGTCTTTTTGTAAACACGAGATTTTTCTTCCTTTTTTATAAAATTAAACCTTTTGTTTGTCTCGTTAAAGTGAAGACTCAGCTCCTAGAGGGTTGCTTCAATCCATATATGGATGAGTGAGGTTTGCATACCTTGTTAACATGTTAAGATTTAAAATCTCTGGGTTGGGTCATGTAAACTTTTTCTCGAAAATTCTTTTTAAGGAATACCATTTTGAAATATATTTCACATATCTCACAGTCATAATATGCACCTATTGCAAGCAAAATTCGAATGGATTTAAGCATGGCTTCAAGTGAAAAGGTTTCATCAAAGTCAACTTCTTATCTTTGTTTATAATATTTTGCTACTAACATTACTTTGTACATATAGATGTTTTCGTCTATGTAGACCTTTTTATTTTAAACCCATTTAAAGCCCATGGATTTTATCCTATCAGGCAGGTTGACCAAGGTCCAAACCTTGTTCACATTCATCGAGTTTATCTCGAATTTCATAGCTTCTTGCCATCTCTTTGAATCAACACTTTACTTTTACGTAATTAGTCTGTTCATCATCTTCTATTAGTAATACGTGATTAGTAATCGTGAATTCAAACCTTCTAGGAGGTCTAATGATCCTATTAGATTTACCTGGAGCTAGAGTGTCTTCAGGTGTCTTCATTTCTTTATCAAGAACTTGTCCCTCAGTGGGTGTGGAATCAAACTCAAGTTCATCTACTTGGTTAAATATATCTGCAAAACTCTTCAAGTTTTTATTTGCTTCTACTGTAATCTCCTAAAAACCTTTTTCTCTAAGAAGACAGCTTGTCTAAAGACTTTCTTCTCAATGGGTTTATAGAATTAATATCCAATTGTTTCTCTTAGATATCTCACAAATATGCATTTATTGGACTTACACTCTATCTTATTAATATGCTTCACATAAGTGTCATGGCCCCAAATTTTTATATGAAGTTTTGTTAACTAATTTAGATGGGACATGATTCAATGTGTAGCACACGCCAATTAGTGCATGACCCCAAATTCTAAAACCCTTCAATCATACCGACATCATTGATTGTACCATATCTAATATTATGCAATTCTTCTTTCCAAATACATTATTATGTTAAGGTGTATGTGGCGGAGTCTACTATGAGAGAATAACATTCTCCTCTAGATAATTTAAAAAATCACATTTAAGATATTCTTCATCTCGATCAGATTTTAGTGTAAGGAATACCTTTACCAAACTGTTTCTCTACTTCTAATTTGAACTTCTTGAACTTTTCAAGAGTTTCATACTTGAATTTCATCAAGTAAATATAACCTTTTCCAGCATCAATAAATGTGATGAAATAAGAGAAACTACTTCTAGCGGTATGTGACATGAGTTCACATACATTAGTTGGATTAGGCCCACTAATTGTGTATATCTTTCTCTTTTTCAAGTAAAGGAGAATTTGGTCATCTTCCCAATAGGCATGATTCACATTTGTCAAATTAAGATTTTGGGAAGTTAGTATGGCTTATCATTGATTGTACCATATCTAATATTATGCAATTCTTCTTTCCAAATACATTATTATGTTAAGGTGTATGTGGCAGAGTCTACTATGAGAGAATAACATTCTCCTCTAGATAATTTAAAAAATCACATTTAAGATATTCTTCATCTCGATCAGATTTTAGTGTAAGGAATACCTTTACCAAATTGTTTCTCTACTTCTAATTTGAATTTCTTGAACTTTTCAAGAGTTTCATACTTGAATTTCCTCAAGTAAATATAACCTTTTCCAGCATCAATAAATGTGATGAAATAAGAGAAACTACTTCTAGCGGTAATTGACATGAGTTCACATACATTAGTTGGATTAGGCCCACTAATTGTGTATATCTTTCTCTTTTTCAAGTAAAGGAGAATTTGGTCATCTTCCCAATAGGCATGATTCACATTTGTCAAATNGTATATCTTTCTCTTTTTCAAGTAAAGGAGAATTTGGTCATCTTCCCAATAGGCATGATTCACATTTGTCAAATAATTCAAAATCAGTTAACCAAATATCTCTACGTAATTTGGAATTGCATTTTCATTTATATAACAAAGTCTGCAATGGCAGATATAGGTAATATTTAGGTTATCACATTCCTTTCAATTTTTATACCCATAATAGAATATTCAGTACTATAATATAAATGTCATTTTGTACCATATCAATAAAATATCTTATTAAGATAAAGAAACAATAATTGTCCTTAACATTAATTGAAAAATAATTAATGTCCAAACATGAAATTTAAATAATATTCTTGGTAATAGTAGAAACAAAATAACATTTCTTTAATTTTAATACTAAGCCTAAAGGCAACAACGAGAAGTATGTACCTACTGGTAATGCAACAACCCTTGCCCTATTTTTCAACGTACGGATAAACTTCTTCCTTCTGTAGTGGTCTACTTTTATTTAGTTTCTGCATATTTATACAAATACGAAATCCATGTCCGGTATCTAATTCCTAATAAGGTAAACATTTTAACCTCAATAACAAAAATACCTGAAGTAGATTAAGAAGACTTATTTCTCTTCAAGCTTGCGAGGTAGGCTTTGTAGTTCGTCTTCCAATTACCTTTCATTCCATAATGATAGAAATGGTCATCAAATTTGATATTTTCATCTTTGCTTTAATAGCCTTAACCATCTTGGATGCTTTTCTAAAGCCTCCTTTAGACTTTTTCTTAATACCATTAGAGGAATCAATGGCTAAGACTTGACCTACTAGCTTTGGGTGGGCTCAATAATATTAAGCATGTTTAGCAACTTAAGGAGTGTGTATTCAAGCTTATTCACGTTAAAATTCATAATAAATTGTGAATAGTTCTCTGGTAGAGATTGCAAACCAAGTCAACACTTTGTTCATGGTCCAATATTGGACCTATTTGGGCTAACTTCTCAATGTAACCATTTATCATAGTACATGAGCACTGACTGATAATCATTTTGCCATTTTGGACCGATATAGTTACTTGAAAGTATCATCTTTTTACTCGTGATTGTTCATTATACAATTCTTTGAGACAAAAAAATCATGATGTTAGCATCTTTACACTCATGTTGCTTTTACAACTTAGGTGACATAGTTGCAAACATCATACATGTTATAGTATTATTGTCATCACTACATTTATTATAAATAGCCACCTCTATCTCGGTCTAGTCCTTAGTAAATGTCTCTGGAAATGGGTGTTCAAGAATATAACCAATTTTCTCATATTTGAGAATAATTTTCAGATGTCATTCCAATAGAGAAAATTTGGTCCAGTCAATTTGTTGGCATCTAGTATGCCTCTCAAATTCATATAATTATTCATAATTCAAAACTATAAATGAAGAAAAATAAAGAATTAATTTGTATAAAAATGTAATAATTAATTTAACCTGGTCTTTAATTAAATTAATTATGCTCCTACTATTTAACATAAATTTAGAATCCTCATATAAATTTATGTAATTCGTACTTGAATCATAGTGGGTTAAGATATCATTTGTAGTATTTAGACCTTGAGTGTACTCAATAAGGTTTAATAAAACATTTGGATAGATCAATTAAATATGCATACAATTCCTAGATCACAATGAAAATCTTACTTCATCTACACTATCTTGACAAAACATAACCACTTACTCATTCGCCACTGGTTTCCACCACCACCTTTTCCGTCAGCTAACTATCTTAAATCACACAAATAAAAACTTTAGAGACCAATTTGCTCTAAACAATAAACTCAAGGACTAAATTGTAATATTCAAAAAGTTAAGAGATTAAATTGCCAAATGTTGAAACATGAACGCCTAATAATGCGAGATTGTGACGATCTTGTGTAATACTCAGTATTCTAGCCCTTGAACAACCTCTCTTAGGCATCAACACAAAGCCCGACTTTGGGTATTAAAAAGATCACCATACCTTTGTATCTGATTTTTTATCAGTAGTGCCACTTTCTGATGCAAAGAATCTTCAAAGAGGCAATTGCACAGCATGCTTATAATGCTACTCAGATCTTGTTCTTCCTACTTATTCTAAGATTATCATAGTCATCTAAAACCTAAGGAAGAACGATGAAAAGTTTAGGAACTCATGGAGATAAGAAACAAACTTCTTTATTTAATAACAAAGTTGGATTCAAGATTATCTACAATGAATGAGGGCAACTCTTTATATAGACAAGGAGACCCTTCATGTATACCACAAAAAATATTGTCCTAATAATACAACCGACACAAGGACAACAATTTTATAAGACAAATGACTCACCACTACTTTTAATAAAGTAGGGTAATAATTCGACTCACATAGGTAAAATAATTTCATATGATGATAAATTTTAAAAACATCTTTTGAAAAGCAATGAATTTACTTTTTAAAAAAATGTGATTATTACAAATGACAAATACTTTATGTAAAATTGATATTTCTCGTGGGTTGATTCATTAAGGTGTGCCAAGATTTGCTACTTGACAGATGTCTAAGTCATCTGAATCAGAGTGAAGTTCTTATTGTTTCCACAGGGCAAGTTGTTAAATCATGTTTTTCTTATAATTTTTCAAGATTATCGGAATTAGTTGGATCAAAATCATTTGGCTATATTTCATACTCATATGGGTCTTGAAAGTCCTGAAAAATACTGTCATTGTAATTTAGTGTTTGAATAACTTGATTTTGGATTGTTTAGATTACTTGGTCCTGGTTTATGTATATTGATTTAGCATTATTTTTCATTTTTTCTTCAAATTCATTCCAAAGTTTTTCACAAATTTGTGGCCCTTCTAGTGTTGTCTCTGGATATCTAGATGTTTCTCCAAGGTACTAATGTGGTCACCAAAGAAAATGTTGATTCTAGTGTGTCATGTCACTTTTCCAAAAGTCAGATAGATAGTATCCAAACAGATGTCCAGAGAGTTGATGCGTGCTTTCTCTGAATGCTTTAATATCTTGTTGAATTTTGAAAGCTTAATCTTCCCAAAGAGCATAATCGTCTACTTGCCAAATTTGAGGATGAATAGTTTGATTGATTTCAGTCATTATTCTTTGAAATTCTCATATCTCTTTTGGATCTTTCCTTGATGTAGATTGAAAGGTTGAATTGAATACTTTTTAACATGGAAGAAATACTCATACAAACCTGTATTTGTAAAATAAACCCTCCACAAGATTAGGATTACAAAAAAAATTTAGCTGGGAAATTCTGAGGTCTTTAAAATTTAAAGAAAATGCTTCACACATCTTTATCCAATGAGAAATATGATAAAACCATTCAAAGAATTCCTTAGCTCAAAAAGTGCTTCTTGAAATGGATCTGTATTGTTGAAACTTCGAAAACTGATTTCTAAACAATTCAATAGAAGATTAAAACAAATTCCAATTTGATAAAGTTCCAACAAATGCCATAACAAGCAAAGTAGTTCTTTAAAATATGTTGGAACTACTTGATGTGGAATCATATCCAACACGGTGAAAAAATCATAGTCTAGACGAAATCCAAGACCACAAAGTGTTTAAATCTCTATTTGTGTTTTTACTATGGACTAATAATTGAACATGAGTTTTTTTAGCTCTGGAGTGAAGGGTTTTGTCTCTGATGAGCATATTGAGTTATGAAGGGATAGACTCAATTTGAGGAAAGGAGTTTCAAAGTGAAGAAAGACTCATCATGCAGATTATGGGAGCAATTTAGGAAATGCTGACATGTCCATTTCAATAAAAAATTTATGAACAATAAGGTAGAACTGGAATTTCTCGATACCACATTTAACTGCCAAAATTTCATTGAAAGTGGAATGGTAATGTTTTTCTACTTCTGTGAATGATCCAATTTTGTATCCACAAATATTCATTTTCTCATTATTTTCTTCCAAGAGAACTGCTACCCAATATAGATCACTAGCATCGGTCACAAAATGCGCTTTTGATCAGTGTAAATAGACAGAGTTGGAAATCTTTGCACTTTTTACTTAATCTTCCGAATTGCTTTTGTTTGGTCTTCAGACCATGGTAGTGCATCTTTCTTTGTCATGTTTTGTAATGGTTTAATAATGAGAGATAGATGATTAACAAAGCATGCCATATAGTTTACAATTCTAAGGAATTGTTGGACCTCCTTTTTGGATGATTTGTACCTGCAAATTTTAATAGTTCCTGACTAATGTGTGGTTGTAGAGAGTACTGGCCATCTTTAATACGCATTCCCAAGAAATCAATTTCAGAAAATCCAATAGCCATTTTCTTTTGGGAAAGCATAACTAGAAATTGTTTTGTTAGATCAGTGAACGGAGACAATAACTAAGAATGAGAATCTGCATCTTTTGAAAACAAGAGAAAATCATCAACATAGATTAATGCTAACTCTAATATTGGATGATAAATTCTTGTAATTGCCTTTCGAAATAATGAATGGGCCATTTTTAAACCAAATGGCATAACTGTCATTGGTAGTGATGGTTTGGAATACAGAATACCATCTTACGTTTCTATTCTGATTTAATTCCAAGTCGCCAAAATCCTACCTTTAGATTAAACTTTGAGAATACCCTTGCTTTGGATAAATTGGCAAACAGGGCTTTCCTATTTTGAAGAGGAAAATTGTCATAAGCAAAAAAGTGATTCAATAGTTTATAATCTATAACAAGTTCCATTTTTCAACAAACTCAGTCACACCTTTTGTTGACATAAAAGGCATGACATGCCTACTGAGAAGTGGTTGGCTCAATGAGATCTTAAGCTTGTAACTGTGCTAATTGGAGGTATTCTGTACTCATACCAATATGGTTGGTTTTTGTAGGGTTGATATATTCATTTCTTTTGAAGGGTAAGGTTATGAAGAAGTCTGGGTTTTTTCCACAAAGGGTGAGTACATTTAGTGAGAAAATTTGTATGAGAATCTGCAAAACATCCTAGGATTAATAAGCTTGTTATGTTGTCAAAGCTGGTTATAGAGAAGTTTGTGGTTGGTGCATATAAATCAAAAAGTAGGACTTGTATCTGAGGCCATTTGGAAGAGGAATAACTCGTTTTGCCCATAACTACTGAATGATGTCAAACCGATCATAATATCTTTTCCTAGTAGGGATGAACCAAGTAACTAATGAGAATAGCATTTAAGGAAAAATTGGAGTTTCACTGGCTTATTGGTCAATTCTATTGAAAAATATTCATTGTTGGCTGCCTGGAAGATCTGTTGATGCTATTTCCACATATTTTTAGGAAGAATGTCTTGTATCAAGCGATCCTACCTCAGTTATTGCCCTTTCATATTTTCTTGGGAATATTTTGAGTTCAATCGTCGAAACTGGAAGACTAAGACTGATGACCTACATTCCATAGAATTCTTCTATGTTGTCATAACCATTAATGTTATCGTCGTCAAAGTCAAATTCCAGAACAAAGACAGTCTTAGAGGACTATCCATTTTCCTCAAAAAATACTGATTTAAGATCTGCTTCATCAATACCTATTTTTGTTGCTGCAAATATTTGGTGAAGTTTTTTCCCTTCTTTTGGTTGGTACAGATCTTTGCAAAGTGACCCCATTTTTTCCACAAATAAAACAAGTCTCATTTTTTCTTTGTTATTTTTTTCTTAAAAATGTTTGAAATTTTATTTATTGTCGAACTTAAATTTTCGCATGTTACCCTTTTCTTTCTTGCACAATCACAACTTTTATTGTCATGCTGGCACTTGGTTTTCAAATCTGGTTTATCACAAGCCTTTTCAAGCTAGCACATGGCATTGATGACCTTTAAAAACTCTCTGATTGCAGAGTTTTTTCAAGGTCTTTTTTACCCAATTATAAAGTTCTCCAAATGAAGTAGTAATGAGATAATAACGCCTGGAAGCATTGTGGGAGTGTTTATCCAGATCTTTAGGGCTATATTAACAACATTTCAATTTGAGAAATTCTTCTCTTGCAACATCTTTTGAATGATCTGTTTTTCAACAAAATTTCCAATACAATGATTCTATATAAGCATTAATTGTTTGGGCACCTAAATATTGGATTTGACGATATTCACCAAGAGCATCATAACAATCATTAAGAAAACCAATATCCTTGCCAAAAATGATTTTATGATAGAGGCATGTATCATGTTAGGCCGTTGTAATTCTGCTGAACACCATGCTTTCATTTCTTGGAATCTTGCATTCCATAATGATGGAGGATTATCATCAAATGTGAATTTGATTGAGGAAGTTTTAATTTACGAATAATAGTTATTCACAACATGAGTATCATAAGCATCAATAATATCTTCATCAATAGTTTCTCCTGGTTCGTCAATAACATGATTTCCTTGTTGGGTTTGACTTTTTTGTGGTTTGTCAGCCATATATAAAGAAGGATGATCTTCAAGAGAACATTCCGAGGACTCTTCAAGTTTGGAACTAGTTTCATTTGTAATAAATAGGACAGGGGCATGGTTTTGGGCTTTTTATATGAAAGTGATAATGAGGTTTTTTTTTTTTAATCATCATTTGTGGTTGTTTTTCTAGGTTTAGTAGAGGTATGGCCTGTGGGTTTTGTAAAGTTGTAGGTTTTGTTTTCACTGTAATCGGAGGAGGAAGAGATTTAAGCTTCTTTTCCCATTCTTCTGAGTTACAAAGTGAGGTCGTAGATCCAAAAGTTACGATTGAATACATAGGGCCTCGGGTTTGTGAAATAGGGATATATAAAGTAGGAAGGTATGGAGTAGAGGGTGGAATCATAGCATTGTTTTCAAGAGAGACAAGACGAGTTTTGAGACTCCTTATTTCTCTTTCTTGATTAGCTATGGATAAACAATTTTGTAGTAGGGTCATAATTTCATTGGGGAGGGTTTCAACATTTTGTTTGCAGGTTTGAAGCGGGGTTAACATTATTTGGGTTTGCAGTTGTAGAGTCCTTTCAATTCTTTGCTAAATTTGATCAATTTTTCTTAATGGAGAATTTTGATGAACTGCATTTTCTGACTACCAATTCAAAATTGCCTCAACTGTTGAAATTATGACAACCGAACCATCTGACTTTCTCGATGTGGGATTCTTGATTTTCCAGGAATGAGTAAACTGCTCTTTATCAAAAGAAACAAGTGAAGGAAAATCTTCCTGCTTCCGAGGATGAAAGATAGCTATATATAGCTATCTGTGGAAATGGAGGTGGACAATTATCCTAGTCCCATTCTTTATATAATTGGTTGCAATCATCATCATCATCCTAACCGTTGCGAATAATAGGTTCATCATTTATCGAGGGTAGAGTAAATTTGACATAGTAGTTAAACTTTCCAGAAGGTTCCCCTAAAAAACCAAATTTTGGAGATTTGTTTTCGTAGGGCAAATGCAACTTTTACTGACTACTCATCTTCTTTTTCTATTTTCTCTTGTTCAGGGACGACAATCATCAAATAAATCATCTTGATTCATACATTTTGAGTAGAAACACACATCCCAGTAAATATGCCAACAATAATCGAATCTGTGATAGATATGTCTACCTTCTGCACTAAAACCGTAAATAGGGATGTCTCCATGGAAAAGCAAATTGTGTTGAGAAGCAAGGAGGCTTCTTGTTTGATGACTCCCTTTTGTACATAATTTCAACTCTACCACTTGATTTTTGTCTGAAATGATGGGTTGATGATTGGACGGGCTTAGAATCTCTTGATGCCTTATGATGCTAATCATAACTAGTAATCCATGCATGCAAGATTAACTTAGTGAGCTTAGATATAGGAATTTGTCTAGGGACATATGTACAACTTGGCTGGTCGGTTCCCATTTGTATAAAAAGGGTATCATTTGAACCATGAGGAGTGATGAAACCCGGATAATGATTTTGTATTATGTAAGCTATCTGGTAGTGAAGGGTTGCTCCACATGTTAGTGCAGATGGAACTGCTCCAACTATTTGGACATGGGTCTTTAAAACTGATAATAACAGTGGATCTACTATTGATATGTTAAAATATGGAAACATTACTACTAGTACTATTCCCACATTACGTATAGTTTCAACAGTGCCAATACATGCATGTTAATAATTAGTGTGTTTAGAAGAGCAATTCTAGAAACCGCTAGGAGTCCTTTCAGACACCATCTCTACTCTCTCTATCATTTCTTCTCTCTTTAATCACTTTATCCTCTCCCACTTTTCTCGTCCTCTCTATTCTGGCAATCGGGGGTAGCGAGAGGCGACATCAACGTCATCAAAGGTGAATTTGATTAAGGAAGTATCGCTTTGCGAATAATAGTTATTCACAACATGAGTATCATAGCATGAGCAATATCTTCATTAATGGTTTCTCCTAGTTCGTCAACAACAAGATTTCCATGATGGGTTTCACTTGTTTGTGGTTTGTCAGCCATATATAAAGGAGGATGATCTTCTAGAAAATCACCCAAGGACTCTTCAAGTTCGAAACTAGTTTCATTTGTAATAGATAGGACAATAGGCATATAAGGGGCATTGTTTTAGGCTTTTTGTAGGAAAGTGCTGATGGGGGGGGGGGGGTTATCATCATTTGTGGTTGTTTTTTGAGGTTTAGTGGAGATAGGGCCTGTGGGTAAAGTTGTAGGTTTTGTTTTCTTTGTAACCAGAGGAGGAAGAGGTTTCAACTTCTTTTCCCATTCTTTAGGGGTAAAAAGTGAGGCTGTAAATCCAAAAGTTCCATTTGAATACATAGGGCTTGAGGTTTATGAAGCAAGGATATATGAGGTAGGATGGTATGAAGTAGAGGGTGGAATCAGAGTATTGTTTTCAAGAAAAACAAGTTGAGTTTCGGGACTCTTTACTTCTCTTTCTTGATCAGTTATGGATAAACGATTTTGTAGTAGGGTCATAATTTCATTGTGGAGGGTTTCAATTTTTTGTTTGCAGGCTTGAAGTAGGGTTTCCATTATTTGGGTTTGCTGTTGTAGAGTCCTTCCGATTCTTTGCTGGTTTGGCAAATTTTTCTCAATGAAGAATTTTGATGAACTGCATTTTCTGACTACCGGTTCAAAATTGATTCAGCTATCGAATTTTGGTCAATGAAACCACTGACTTTCTGGATGTGAGATTCTTAATTTTCCAACAATGAGTAGACTTTTCTTTGTCAAAAGAAACAAGTGGAGGAAATTCTTCCAGTTGGGGAGGACGAAACGTAACTATAGGCATAGCTGTTTGTAGAGAAAAATGTGGACTTATCCTAGTCCCATTTGCAATCATCATCATCATCATCATCCCAACCAATGGGAATAACAAGTTCATCATTTGTCGGGGATGGAGTAAATTTGACATAGTAGTCAAACTTTCCAGAAGGTTTCCCTAATAAACTGACTCCTAGAGATTTGTTTTTGTAGGCCATATGCAACTTTTGCTAACTACTCATATTCTTCTATTTTTTCGTGTTCAGGGAAAGCAATCATCATAACAAAAACACATCCTAGAAAATATGCCCAGAATCATCGAATCTGCAATAGATAGGTCTGTCTTTTAAATTTGAAACCGTAAATAGAGATGTCTCCATTGGAAAAGCAAATTACGTTGAGAAGCAAAGAGGTTTCTTGGTTGATGGCTTCCTTAATTTCAACTTCACAACTTGATTTTCTTCTGAAATGATAGGTTGATGACTGGATGGGCATAAAATCTCTTGATGCCTGGTGATGCTGATCATAACATGTAATCCATGCTCGTGGGATTAGTTTAAGGGATTATTGCAGCAGTGGTCCCAAACCTTTCACTTTTTTACAAACATTACCTCAACCTTTACTTTGTACCACCCACAATCTCAAACCTTCCATTTGGTTGCACCACAAGGACAAATGGATAGAATCCATCCATTTGATCGTTAGTTGGCCTAAAAATGAGAATTTGACCAAATTAAAAAAGGTAAAATAGTAACTTTATATTTTTCTCACATTAAATAATTAAAATAAATAAATTAGAAAAATCAAAATAAAAAAAAATAAAAGAAACTAAACCTCATCTTCTTCTTCCACCCCACCACCACCACCCTCAAAACAAATCGAAATCGGAAAACCACAGGCCCGTCAGCCAGCAGCCACTGTCAGCCGCTAGAATGGATCCAAACTAGAAAAAACTCAAACCAAAATGGAACCCGAATGAAAAAATCTTCTCCACTGGTAGAGATGTTATTCTAAATCCCTACTAAATTGCTCAAATTTACAGCCAACAATAGGCAAAATGTCTTCCAAAATCTGGTCTTCCCAATTCCACGATGGTGTCACCATCTCAACCTTTCTTCTCACATTCATCATTAAAATCGTCCTTTGCCGACTCACCATCACCGTCACCTCTATCAAATGACGATGAGACGACTGGTTTCCTGAAATTGATTACAGCAATTGCAATTGATTATGACAAATTAAGGAGGCAATTACAATTCCAATTGCAATTTATTACAGCAAATTACTGGGTTTTGAAGATATTGCAAACTGGATCTTAATCCAGCAAATTAATTACAACAAATTAATTACAGCAAACTTCATATGAAAGTCCTTCCCAAAAAATTTAATTGATTATGCAGAAAAAGGTGTGAGGATTTATGGGGTTTGGAGAATGTTGGCATGCAAAAGCTAAAAATATGATGAATTTTGATGAGATATGAGCCAGCTGGTGGTCGACAGGGACAATGGATTTCCAATCTCAATTTGTATGGAGTGGGTGGAATGGTGGGATGGGGTTGAAGGAGATGGTGAGTTTTATTTTATTTTATTTTTCTATTTTTGTTTTTTTTTTAATTTAATTTTTTTAATTATTTAATGTGAGGAAAATATAAAGTTACTATTTTATCCTTTTTAATTTGGTCGAATTTTCATTTTCTAGGTCAAATAACGGTCAATAAAATGAAAGGTTTGGGACTGTGGGTTGATAAAGAGAAGGTTGAGGTAAAGTTTTCAAAAAAGTGAAAGGTTTGCGAGCTGCAATTATCCTTTAATTTAATGAGCTCGGATTTGGGAATTGGTCTAGGGACATGTGTAGCTTGGCTTGTCCATTCCCATTTGGATAAGAATGTATCGTCTATACCATGAGGAGTGACAAAATCAAGAGAATGATTTTGTATTCTGTAAGCCATCTGATAATGAAGGGTCCATACGTTAGTGCAGATGGAACCGCTCCAACTATTTGAATCTCGATCTTTAAAGTTGATAGTAACAGTGGATCTGCTTAATGCATGTTAAAATTTGGAATGATCTTCATGTACATCAAGATTTACATAATGTCACTACCATTTGTCAATTTAAAATATAATTAACTTTTTCATCCAATCTTTTCCCTCCACGTCATATTATATAATTCGTTATGTACATTTTTTATGAACAAATAGAAAAATCCAATTTTGAAACATAGTAACTAGCACTTTTTTAGCATTAAGTGTAGTTTCAACAGTGCCAATACATGCATGTTGATAATCAACAAAGCATGTGTCAAGAAGAACAATTCTAGAAACCCCTTTCCCATACTATCTCTCCCCCTTCTATAATCTCTTTATCATTTATTCTCTCTCTTAATCACTTTATTGTCTCCACTCACTTTACAAACGAAGCACCACACACATAGGCACTTTGGTCGAGGAACCCACTCAGTGATGCCTCGCGTAGTGTTGATTTGTTGTCCTTGCTAGTGTCGATCTACGTGCGATGTATCTACTATGGGTTAGTTGGTAGTCTACTATCTGATGTAGGTTGATTGGTGGTTACAACAATCTCTGTTTTTTTTTCCTTGGTATCACTACAAGGTTGTTAAAGCAGTGTCTGATGTGGTCGACGGGTTTGGAGATATTTTTGTGCGAATACTGATTGTAGTGTGGTGGAGATAGAGATAGAGGAGATGATAGTTGTGGTGGTGGTGGATTGGTAGAAGAAGGGTTTGTGACCAATTATTAGGTGATTATAACCAATAAATAATATGTGACCAAAAAATGTGAAATTGCAATTAAATTTGCAATCTTGACTCACAATTTGTTAAGTTGTGACTGATTAAATTGTGACTTACCTTTTGTTCACATGTTACATGTCATTGTGCATAGGTTACAAGACAATGTCCACATATAACAGATAGAATTAATTACAGATTATTGATATATATTTATAGATTACAGTTCATGGGTCACACTTCATAGGTCACGAGCCATATTGTATAGGTCATAGATTAATATTAACGGGTCACATATCAAAATTAACAGGCCGCGGATTATGTAACATATCTTTATACAATAATAACATGTCACAAATTCAAGTTCACATGTCACAATTCATATCTTACAAGTCACATGTAATAGTTCATAGGTCACAAGTCATACTGTATAGGTAACATATCAATGTCCATAGGTCAAAGATTCAAAAAAACTGGTTACGGACCTTCAATTAATGTCAGAGGTCACAAGTTAGAAGTTACAAGTCACAGATCACGTATAACGGTTCATAGGTTCATAGTGCACAGGTCAAAGATGTATATCAACATGTCATATCACATAATGATGATTACAATGCCATTGTATCAAAGTCACGAGTAACAATGGATCTTTTCAATTTTCGTCACAGCAGCTCACAGCCAATGAATCCTTTCAATATCATAGTCTACATGCTAATAAAGGTCTTCAATTTCCATCACGACAAGTCACAATTAAAGGTTCAACACTGTTTCATAAATTCACAAGTAGGAAAATAAAGCAACAATAAAATTTTAGCCACCATTAATTGTAACTTCGAAACCCGTGAGATCTAATTTGAAGCCCTTCGTCAACAATACAATACAACTTTGCAATTTTAGCTGCCACCTTGAAAAAATTCTGATCTACTGTTACCTCAATTGTTTGATAATTTTTAATCAACTAGATTCCAATGGTGGTAATCGATAATAGGATAGATCTATATGGCTTTTCTCTTCTTTGGCAAATGGAACTTTTATTAAAGGAAAATTAGGCCAAATGATCAGGTCCCCTAAAGTATTTGGCCAAAAGGCCGTTAACGAAAAAAAAAATAGCATTCAAATATATATTCTATCTTGATAAATGATAATAGTATACAAAATTTTGTTTGTGGTTTTATCGTGTTCAACTAGACTTTTGATTATGTGAATTGAAACTTAAACCATATTCTCATTATAAGTATCGTATATTTATGAAATTGTTATACTCGAAAGAATACGATGAGGTAAAACTTTAAAGCCTGATTGATCTAAATGATATAATACTCATATTTGGGTCTCCGAAATTAAATTAGATTTGTTGAATTGATGTACCTTGCCTATAATATTCCAACCGTGATTTTTGGAAATTTTATGGGGATTATTTGGGATTGTAATAAAGTTATGATATTGAAAATGTAGTGAAACCTTCGAGGAAAAAAAAATGATAATTCCCTAGAGAACTAAAAATGTAGAAAAAAATTATTATCCTAATTGTAGCCAAACCCCTAGCCAAAATTATATATAGGGGCGAGGGATTATTCATTTTCAAGGTTTTCAAATTTTATAGAAGCAAATTGCTCAGCTAGGAAAATATATTTTCCTTTAATATAGCATTTTAATTACTTCTAGCCGAGTAAAGTAAAAACACTTTACAATTTGTCGTTGTACCGTAGGGCACGTCTGAAGCATGAAAAAGTAGGACCCCACAGAGGGTGGGATCGACCCCTAATCCTAAGGGTTGAACCCACGTGATTTTGGATTGTAAAGGTCGGCCTCCAAGTATTTCTGGTATAGGATTTCACCCCTGGACGTAGGGTTTGATCCCCTTCTGCTTGGACAAGTTGCACAGCGTAGGTTCAAACACACTTTAAATTGCAGAATTGAGATTATGTAATTTGTTGGACTCTTTAACTCACTAAGCTTCCTAACAATTATTTCTTGTGAAAATCTCTATATCAATCTTAGCACTATAGTTTCTCCCCGTGTTCCACTGGGTTCCTTGGTATCGACAGGCTACCACTCTATTTTACCTCGGAACCCCATTTTTATATTTTTTGGCCTCCTTTTACCATCAAGTTGACCAAGGAGATCATATGGTCTTGATTAATATATGGACACTTGATTTTATGCCGATATTGACCTAGATATGAATTAAGGAGGAACAAAGGTAAAAATGTTAGGATGGATTAGGATAGAGGTAAGTAAAGTTCATCTATCTCGCAAAATAATAATAATTTTATTGTGTTGTTGATGAAACTCAAAAAAGGTTATAATTAAATCTAAAAGTATTTGGGGGGTCGTTCTTTCTTATTTTCAAGCTATTTTTTAGTTTTCAATTTTATAAAACATTCAAAACCTATTTTGTTTGATATTATTTAAAGTATATTTTTTAAAACAGGGTTAAACTTATAATATAAAACTCAAAATGTATTTCTAGCGACATCAAGGTTTTCATTAAAAACAACAAAAACATTCAAAATACTAGAAATAAGTGTTTAGATAATTATTTACACCAAAAAAAAAAAATACTAAAATTCTAAAAATTTAAAAATAAAAATATCAAATTCTAAACAAATAAAAATTGTAAAAAATAAAAATTCTACAAAATGAAATTTTAAAAAAAAAATTTTAAAAATAAAACTAAAAATTTTAAGAAAAATATAATAGAAGATTTTATTATTTATTTTAATAAAAAATTCTAAAAAAAAATTATTTGAATGAAAACAGATAAAAAATTTTGGTCCACATCTTTAATTTATTTTTTATTTTCTATATTTTGCCAACTCAATTTATTGTTTTTAAATAAAAACCAAAAAAAAAATTATCTAAATGAAAGCAGATAAAATTTCTCGATCCACATCCATTAATTTGATTTTTTTCTATACCAACTCAATTTATTTTTTGTTTGTATTTTACGAAAAAAAATATTGTAAGATTCACCAATTTAAAATGTATACATTACTTGATAATATCTTATTGTTAAATGGTTCTATTTTATTGAATCGTCAAATTCATGGAATAAATTATCAAAAAGTTGGAAAATTCTAAAATCTAGATAAATTAAAAATTAATTTATTTAACTTTTATAATTCTGGACACATAGTAGTCAGAACTTCATACAGTCAGTTTTTAATGGTTTTGATAGGTACATGCAAGTTGTTGCTGCGTTCGTGATTGTGGTTTAAATGAATGCGGAATTTAATTAACAACTTAGAACACGAACTTCAGATATAACATATTAAACCTCAAATGAAAATATTCTCGACCTCATATTATTGGTCAAACAATCCACTAGTAAATTGATCAAATTACAATAATATTCGGTTTTTGTCAAAATTAACAAAAGACCAATCAAAAGAATTAAGGACAACTCCCTTTTTTATTCTCATTTTCACTTGTTGATGGAGTAAAATCAAATTCATCGTTCTTTACTTTATCACAACTTCCCTATTGTACCCAACCTCAACTATCACTTGGATTAAGAATCATCAATCTTAATTTCACGCTAATAGCTTGATCAAAAGATGGGATTGTATGTTAAACACCAATTTATTTTTGTATTCTCCAAAATCTTGAAGAAAATGTTGGCTTTGAATTAATCAATGAAACATTAAATTCATCCATCCATAAAGCTGCTGTGCATAAGCTAGGTTGAACATTGTACAGTATAAATTTTTTTATAAAACTTAATTCGTTTCTTGATTAATTATATTACTTATAGGTAAAGTAATTATCAAGATAAGAACTAATTCTTGCCTATTAATCATCAATAAACACGATAAGAGAATTAATATAAGAATATACCAAAAGATTTTTTAAATTTATAATATGCTAATAGAAGATAATTTTAATTTAACTTAGCCTTATATTCTCTTATTAAAAAAAAATTGAAAATATCTAGTATGGTATATTCTAACATGCACGAGTTGTGATGGTAAAACGAGAAAGCATTTCCTGTTATATAATGAAAATATAAAAACCGTAACTTAAAGATTCTAATCGAGCCACTTACCATCCAGTCCGTACTAACTACTGGCAAAACATAAACACTTTTTTTTTCTCGATAATTAAATTCTCAATGTTTGACAACTAAAAATCATAAAAAAAAATTAAGTAAGCCAATAAATAAAATCTATAAAAATATGACGCACATATTTTTCCAACAATCCCCCTTGAGTTTACTTAATTTCAAAAACTAATACTAGATTTTTAATATCATGTGTGTGTGGTAAGATCAAGTAGTCAACATGATCTACTCCCCTTTACTTAGCATAGCTAGTTGAAACAGTAGTTATCTCCATTCCATCATCCAAAAGTATACTCCTAACTAAAACACCGAACGCATTAAAGATGAGGAGGAAACATGAGTAACATGAAAGCACATGCTGCATCCATCCAATAAAACAAACTCAGTTTTCAACCATCGATTTAACTTTAAACTATCCTACTATCAACACCACCAACCAACAATATAGTGTATAATGTGCAGGGGCGGATCTAGGGTTTTAAGTAAGCATGAGCGGCCCGTCGATAGAAATAAAATATTAAGAGCTCATTTGATGCCCATTTTTGTAAAAAAAATGCATTTTAAAATAGTGATTTACTGGAGAATGTGTGTTTAAAAATAATGAAAAAATTTTGAATTTACGTGTAATATTATTTTATTAAAGATTGTGTGGTTGAAAAGAATAGAGAAAAATGTATTTTGAAAAAAAAAATGGGAATCAAAGCCTAAAATTTAAATATAAAAATTATTTTGTTCAAATTGAACATATATAATTTTTTATACAAGTTAAAAATACTCACCAAATGACATTGTGAAGTTATAATTCAAAGGAAGAGCTCGAGTTACGAATTTTTACAATTGCATTAAAACTATTAAAACTTATATGTATTATTTATGTTAACAATAATATCAAATATAGCAAGTGTCCTATTGGTACGGATTCCAATAATATTTAATGATAGTCATGAGTTTGACTCTCCCTCCCTATTGCCATTAATTTTGGTAAAAATTCAGGGAAGCCTAGAGTGACAACCCTCATGGCTTGTCGAATCTGGTAATCTCTCAAACATTGGATCTTCTTCAACACACTACGTAAAGAACTTAAATTCGTTAGAAAACCTTTTGAGTGTGAAGATAAATTTGAGCAACCTGGTTCTTAACCACACGTAGATGAGACTCAAGAATGTCCAGGCGTTCTGACTTATACGCAGGCAGTACATAACGTGGGACCCTATGAACTGGATACCTCCAAATTTGCAAATTCATTAAAACCCATGGTAGGGATATCATTGGAGTAACTGTCAGTGGGCATTGAAGATACACCAAGGTCTGCTAGAAAATGGTATATCAAACATCATTTTAACCAAGTTTAATCCCCACTTTAGATCCCAACTTAAACAAGATCACTACTCTCTCATGTGATGATCAAGCCGATGTGTCAGGGGGTTAATGTTGTGAATGAAAATTTTGCGGGATGCTGGCAAATTATCAACCTTTTTCAGGGCAGTTCATCCCCGTCATCTCCATACCCAATCAATCCTGGAGTCCACAACTTCTTCCATATCCAACCAATCCCTGAGTACAATAAGACTAAAGGTAACCAGTCTACCCCTTATGTATACCTGCCATTTGAAGGGGTTACCTGCCTTCCCAATGTTCTTTGGTATGTTAGCAAAGAATTCCTTCACCATTGTTTCATTGAATTTGCCACAAAAAGTTAAAAACAACTTTTCCAGTTTAAAAAAATAAAAATCGATAATTTTATCCAACCCAATCTGCTCAAACTCTTCAATTATAACCTTAAATTCCTCAATGGATTTACGATGTGCAGTAAAAGAGAGAGTTTCATTTGGGTCAGACAAGAAACAGTAGTTATTAGGGTTAACGGAATGTCGACCTCTAGAAAAAGTTTCAAACCCGAATAACCCATTGTTTGAACTAGGAGTCGCTAGGACTCTGTAAGCTCCTCCAGTAGACTGTCTAGCACTGGAGTCTTCAGAACCTTTACCCACCTTTTGCTTTTCTTTTTCTGCTCTTGTTGCCCTTCGTCTTGGAGAAAGGGTTGACCAAGACGATTCTTCAAAATCATCACCAAAGCTTCAAACTGGACACTAGAATGTTGAGGTACTGGTTCCTTAGAGGCTTCCTAGACTTCTTCACCAGTGGCAGAACTAATTCGCTCTTCCGCAGGTTGTTCTGCACGTTCTTCGTTTGCTCCCATACTGGCCTATCCCTTCCTTCGTACTAGCCCCCTTAAGACCTACCATCTTCAATATCCTCAAACCCATTTCTCCCACTATGAGCTTCTCGTAGGGATAGTTCACAAGCTCATTTGGTCGTGTTGCAGGGCGAACAACTATTGGAGGCGTCAGCACTTCAAGCAACACACGCTCAGGGATTTCCACTGGCGCTTCGTAGGGGACAATGGCCATGGATAGATGATAGATCAATACCTGTGGACTGAAGTTAGGTAGGCTAGTTACGCGTAGAGCCCCTTCAGGTACATAAACTGTGGCGGCAGCACTAATAGCAGCGGTGCTAATGGATGATTCTCCTTGCCTCTTCCTTCCCTTGTTAGCATCTGTTCTTGCTAT
This sequence comes from Fraxinus cuspidata, assembly GCA_903798385.1. Classification (NCBI taxonomy): domain Eukaryota; kingdom Viridiplantae; phylum Streptophyta; class Magnoliopsida; order Lamiales; family Oleaceae; genus Fraxinus; species Fraxinus cuspidata. The sequence continues at coordinate 106 of CAIGRP010129500.1, read as the reverse complement.
TTGATTTCTATAAAAACAGAACTTTGAAACAAATAGAATGCGAGTAAATTTAATCGATCATCATTGAACTTTAAAATGGTTACTACTTACTCACTCAACTTTAACG
>CAIGRP010129498.1:0-22429 GCA_903798385.1 Fraxinus cuspidata | reverse complement strand
TTGAACAGGGTTTCTTGCGCTTCATTACCTCCGGAGGTGAAAAGGGTAACATTTGATATCTGGGTTCTTTTTTCAATTCAATAATTTATTAGGATTTAGGTTTTTACATTTATATGTTGAATTGAAGATGGGCTCTTCGTTTTGATTACTATAGGTTCAAATATCTCCTCGGTACTGTAAAGGTAATTACTTTCTCTACTTTTATGTGTGTATATATACTGATGGGTTGTCTTTTTTCTTCTTTTTATTGTATTGGGGTGGAATTTTTATGATGTAGAATGAGTAGTAATTTTTTTTTTTTTAGAGCTGATAAATGGTTGGCTTTCTTTCTACTGTATATTGAATTCATGAGGATATATTCGTTATTGAAGCTAGGTTTTTTTTTTTTTTGTTGTATAGGATGATTATTTTGTTTAGATTTTTAAGCTGTAAAATGGCAAAATTTGTTTTTCTCGCTGTTAACTGGATCTTTTGGAATATAACTGTCACCAGAGCTGGATTTTTATGATCTGAAAAGGTAATTTCTCAATTGATATATATATATTTTTTTTAATGTTCGTTGGATAATGGATATCATGGAATATATTTGTTGGTTTTTTGATGGATTTAAGCTAATGAATACTCTGAAAAGGATAAAATTACTGGTTGATATGTGCGTTATTTTCTCAATTAAATACAGATTACAAGTATGTTTGGCTAAGCTTAAAATAAAAGTAAAAGTTACTTAGTTTGAAACATGTTTGTACATATTATTTTTTCTTACCTTTATGTAAACATAGGTATTTAATTGAAAATAATCTTACTTATTATCAAAATAAGTTACTTATTCAAACTTTGACATAAGTAATTAATTAATCTCAAACTAACTTATTTACTATTTTACTTATAAGTGTACTTTATAAGCTTAGCTAACCTGCTTTTACCTGAGACATAACCGTTATGTGATTTCTTTTCTTCTTTGAGAGATTTTAATGACTGAGATGAAAGTCTCTATCATGTTCGTTCGGGGCTTCCAAACTTTCAACTGGCCAAGATGCCATCCCTGTTTCCTTGGTTCTTGAATGTCAATCTTTTTGTTTTTTGATGTCTTCGGTGTATGAATGGAAATAAAGTCGATCCATCTTAATTTCTGAATCCTAGAGTCTTTTGTTGTACTATGTTAAGGGTGGCTGTTTTTAACTATATTCCGATCTTCGTGCATTCAGTCTAACTGTATATATTAGTACCAAGCTATTCGTTGTTGTGGAAAATTTTCTTCCAAGGCTATTAGTAGCTGAAATTGACCCTTTTTAGGAGTGAAGATTTTGAATTTTCACTGAAATATGCCACCATCATTCAATTTTTTCCTGAGGATGCTGGGAATGCCAGTTTAGTTGGCCTCTTGATAAAAGTTGCATTCAGAAGGGCCTACAGAAACTAATGAACCAATATTGGCAGGTAAATAGATGAATCAAATTGACATGGACCGCAATGACTTGCCTACTCCAGGGGCGGTGGGTTTAGGTCAAGAATCAAGTAGGGGCAAAAGAAAGTTAACATCAAAGGTAAGGAATTACTCTATTTGCCTTCTTTGGGGATCACATTTCTTATAGCTGAAACTAGCCGGGTGACAATTAAAAAGTTTATATAGCTGAAAAAGAAGGCATGGGAGGATTACAAAAACAAGTATGCAAAAACTTGCATGGGGATGACCCAAAATTGTATTGGCGTAAATTGTTCTAACCAATTTTATAGGTTCTTAGGGTCTCTCAGGTTTCAGCATGACGTGTACAAAAATTGTTCAGCATCGGGGAGGCTTTCTGGCCTAAATATTTTCTAGTCTGGACCCTAAACATTTTATTCCCTTGGTTTTCTGAAATTATAAAATTGTCTCTGGCCCAGCAGGCTGCTAAATAAAAGAACTTTCAGTATAGACACACTTTGTTTTTACCAAAAAGTACTGAAGTACATAGTTGTCGACTTGCAGTTTTGTTTGGAGAATCTTCCCAGTGCTCTAATGTTAGCATACCAAAGCTTCGGGGTGGTATATGGAGATCTGAGCACTTCACCTCTTTATGTTTATAGAAGTATATTTGATGGGAAGTTGCAGAATCATCAAAATTCTGATGCAATATTTGGTGCATTTTCATTAATATTTTGGACATTAACAATCATCCCTCTGCTGAAATATGTATTTATGTTGCTGAGTGCTGATGATAATGGTGAAGGTATGCTAAAGTGGCTCTGTTGTACAATATTAACCAATAAAAAAATTACTTCTGACTAGTTCTGACCAACCATTTTCAATTTCCTCAGGTGGTACTTTTGCTCTGTACTCCTTGCTTTGCAGACATGCAAAATTCAGTTTACTTCCCAATCAACAAGCAGCTGACGAGGAGCTGTCGGCTTACAAATATGGTCCCTCAGGACAATCTTCGACATCTTTAGCATTTAAGAGGTTTCTCGAGAAACACAAGAAGTTGCGTACACTTCTATTGCTTGTAGTATTACTTGGGGCTGGTATGGTAATAGGTGATGGTGTAATTACTCCTGCAATTTCAGGTATGACAATTTCATCCTTGATGTGGTTCCAATGAGATCAGGTCAAAGAAATTTAATGTTATCTTCATTATTGACTGTTTTGGTATCGACTGTGGGTAAAGCTTGATGCCAAGTTAAACAACTTTAATATCATTTCTTTCTATAATGACGTTACACGAGTCTAAATTGTGCTTTGGCTAATACTGTTAATTTTATATGTGACACTCATACAAGGGTGTTCAGTTTGTGCTACTCTCTAGTCATGAAGTTCATGTTTAGATTGTTATGGCTGAGCATGAGGGGAAATGAACCGAATCTTTTACCTAATTTGACAAAATGATGGTGCTTACTTCAAGTAGTTATTTATATTGAGAACGCAACAGAAACATTTCTATGGAGAGTACTCTCAACCAAAATCATTTTTAAAGTAGTCATGTTTGTTATACAATTGCTATTTTGTTTTTTTCCTTCTCCCTTATTCATGTACTTCTGTGCATTTGCTATTTGATATTACTTTCAGTTCTTTTAACAAAGCTCTGTTTCATTCTCTTAACAAACAATGTATACATTATGTTATTACAGTTCTATCATCAGTATCTGGTCTTGAAGCTGCTGGAACAAATTTGAGCAAGGGTATGCACTGTTCTGCATTTTATGTTGATTAGGCTCGAGTCCTATTTGCTTTGATACTGATGTATATTTATATTTTTCTGGACCGAGTTATTGTCCTGATTATCACGACAATATTCTATATGTAGGTGAAGTACTATTGATTGCTTGCATCATATTAGTCGGCCTATTTGCTTTGCAGCATGTTGGAACCCAGAAGGTCGGTTTCTTATTTGCGCCCATCGTTATTCTCTGGTTGGTATCAATTTTTTCCATTGGGCTCTATAATACAATACATTGGAACCCGAAAATCGTGTTGGCTCTTTCTCCACACTATATCATCAAGTTCTTTAGTCAAACTGGTATAGATGGATGGATTTCACTTGGAGGGGTCCTCCTCTCAATAACAGGTAAATAAAATCTAAAACTTTGTCTCTTGAGAACATTACAATCATTTTTCTTTTGTTAGATTTAGACATGGGCCCTCTTTTTGAATCATGTTAACTTAATGGGTTAACACGACTGAGAATTGCTTGAGTTTTGAAATTAATGCCTGTACTTTGTGGGGTTATCAGGCACAGAGGCAATGTTTGCAGATTTGGGCCATTTCAGTGCATTTTCAATAAGGGTAAATCCACATCTTTGTAGCTATAGTAAACATTCAGATGTGAATGTGTGTAATAAGAATGCAATATTTGCTGCTTATGCTAGGATCATGGTTATAAAACCCATCCCGGACAGGCCGGTCTGGCCGGAAACCCGACAACCAGGCCCTAAACCTGGCCGGGCATAATAGTTTGATTGAAATGCAAGTGACTCAGTCAAAAATCGGGTTTGACTGAGTTAACCGACGGTTTTTATAATGAACCGCCGGCCAGTTTGACCAGTTTTCAAAATTATCTTTAAAATTTTTGGATCCAAGACTTAATCTTGGATCTCAAGGTTAGATGAAGAGCACCTAACCACTGGAATGTAATAGTCTATGGTTATTTTTGTTGCAATAATATATAATGTATCTATGAATCATTTATAATTTTTTAAAAATATTATGAAAAAAATTTAGTCCAACACTTTAATTTATTTTATAGACCTATTATGTATGGGAATATTATTTTAATTAAGCTGAATTGAATATGTAACAAAATAATTTTAAAATAGATAATAATTAATTTATATAATTTTTAAGCATTGCACCGGTTTGACCAGCAACCCAAGACCCACCGGGTACCTCGGCCGGGTCAAGTCTAATAACAATGGCCAGAAAATAGTAAGAATTTAATTCTTATTTTGATGAGCTTAGAGACCTATAATATATAATTTTTCTCTTGCTAGAAATTGAAAAGTTGTGAATCCCATGACTGTACTTCATTTGTGGGTGGAGAGCACACCTGTTAGTGTTGAATGAAAACCCATTTTAATTGTCTGTGGTTTATCTAGTAACATATAATTACGATATACTCATTATCTCCCTTTTAATCTGAATGTTTTCTTTTTGTTCAGATTGCATTTGCATTCGTCGTATACCCTTGCTTGGTAGTGCAATATATGGGCCAGGCTGCTTTTCTATCGAAAAATATTTCTTCAATCCCAAACAGCTTCTATGACTCGGTTCCTGGTTAGTTTTGTTTCTAATTATGTTAAGATTGATATCGTGGTTTTCTTTTCCCTAAGCCTGGTAATTTTGGATTGCCTTGCAGATAGTGTATTTTGGCCTGTCCTCATTATTGCGAGCCTCGCAGCAATTGTTGCGAGTCAGGCTATAATTTCGGCCACATTCTCTATTGTTAAGCAATGTCATGCTCTTGGTTGCTTCCCGCGCGTAAAGGTTGTTCACACCTCAAAACATATACGAGGACAGATCTATATTCCAGAGATTAATTGGATCCTCATGATTCTAACTCTTGGTATAGCTATTGGGTTTCAAGACATAACTACAATTGGAAATGCATATGGTACGTCATAAATGTTCAATAGCATTCATTGTTTCACTTTTTATCATGATAAGATCATTTTTTTAAAATTAATTATTCATAAGATAAATGTCTCGTATGCATCGTATAATGTTCCAATATCTACGACCATAACATGAATATTACTTAGAAAATATCGTGTTTACATTACTTGAGTATTGTTGAAAGATATCAATTGCTATCGAGAACGTCTTAACATATAATGAAGTGTTGCATCAACTGAATTACTGAGCAATTATGCTTACTGATGTCCGGAATATTTTGTTTTCCCTTTTCTGATAAATCTCTTCTCATATTTTCAACTCTTAACTAGAAGTTCTATAAATCAAGGCTCCTCTGATGTAGATTCATATAGTTTACCTTACAGTATGAATCTAGATTTTAATCATTTTATTATGCCATTTTCATTGATTGAATGCTAATTCTTCTCCTTTTGAGTTTCTTAAGCGTCATATGGGAAGATGAAAATTTCGAACTCTGAGCTGCTGCCTCCCTAACCTCTCCTCTCCCAGTGAAATTCCAGAAAGAAAAGAACTTCACTTGTGGTCTTCCTAGTGAAATTGTGCTTGCTCCTAAGAATTATGCATGCTTCTGACTATCAATAATTATGTACATGAATGTAATGTACTTGATCCCTATTATTGTTTTTCTGTCTACTGTATAAGACAGAAAAAGAAATTGCATAAAAGAGAAAAAAAGAGAGAGGGATTTGAGAATGGTGACTGGTAAATGAAATGAGATACACAAGTATATGCTAACAAAAACAAAAAGAACTATAAGACTATAAAATGACTTTTTCCTTGTTAATTCAGTATGTCCTTCAGTTTCTATTATCCTTTTGGAATAATCATACTTCTGAAATCTATTTACTTGTTATCAATCATTTCTCATACTGAAGCTTCTTTCTGCCAGGCCTAGCTTGCATGTCGGTAATGTTTATTACAACTTTTCTCATGGCACTTGTCATGGTCTTTGTATGGCAAAGAAGTATTGTACTCGCTGCTGCTTTCCTCCTTTTCTTTTGGTTCATTGAAGGTGCTTATCTATTAGCTGCATTTACAAAAGTTCCTCAGGGAGGATGGGTGTCCCTTGTACTGTCTTTCATCTTCATGTTTATCATGTTTGTTTGGCACTATGGAACTCGCAAGAAGTACAACTTTGATCTATACAACAAAGTGCCAATGAAATGGATCCTTGGCCTTGGCCCAAGCCTTGGCATTGTTCGTGTGCCTGGGATAGGCCTTGTATATTCAGAGCTCGCAACAGGAGTACCTGCAATCTTCTCACATTTTGTCACAAATCTACCAGCTTTTCATAACGTTTTGGTGTTTGTTTGTGTAAAATTTGTTCCAGTGCCCTATGTCTCTCCCGAGGAACGCTTCCTCATTGGCCGCATCGGCCCTAGACCCTATCGCATGTATCGGTGCATTGTGAGATATGGATACAAAGACTTACAGAAAGATGATGAGAACTTTGAGAACCTTCTAATTCAATGTATAGCAGAGTTTATCCAAATGGAAGCTGTAGAGCCTCAGTTTTCAAGCCCAGACGCTGCATCATATGACGGGAGAATGGCAGTCATAAGCTCCCGGACTATTCAATCCAGTTCGACTCTAATTGTGTCAGAGACTGAGGATTTTGGTTCGATTAGTTCCATTCATAGCAGTAAATCTTTAACTCTCCAAAGTTTAAGATCTGCCTACGGTGATGAGAACCCACCAATCAGAAGGCATCGAGTGAGGTTTCAGGTACCACACAACCCGGGGATGGATCCTGCAGTAAGGGAAGAACTCTTGGACTTGATCCAGGCAAAAGAAGCTGGCGTTGCTTATATATTAGGACACTCTTATGTGAAAGCAAGAAGATCATCTTCATTCCTGAAGAAATTTGTGATTGATATCGGCTACTCATTTCTTCGTAAGAACTGCAGGGGTCCGTCTGTGGCTCTTCATATTCCTCATATCAGCCTGATTGAAGTAGGCATGATATATCATGTCTAGGGATTTGTTTACTGCAAGTCTTTCCTTCGTGGCCTTTCTAGGCTCGTCTTTATGGGTAATTTGTGGTAATGCAACAGCCCAAGACGCCACGTCGGCTACTCTAAGAACTCGTCTTTTCAATGTTTTCATGTATATGCACACTACTCTTAACTAAGAAGTATATCTTGTGTTGCTCAGCATTCAATGTGTTGAACCTTGTTTATAAGTGTGGATTTGAACATAGATTTATGCTTTATTGTTGCAGTTCACTATTTCAGTATTTCTGCATCGGCTTTGTTCATAGGCGAGCGATCAAAAAATTCAAATGCAGCAACTATCGCCCCTTCCAGCACCCCTCGTGTTCATTTTTCAATTAAAATATTCTTGTTCTATGCCTCGATATAGATTTTTCATATTACTTATCGTGTTTTAATGATTACTTTTGAGATTGAAAAGGTTGTGATAGAGTTTCTCTGTTTATTATGTAATGAGTAGTACGTATTTAGTCCTTGTTTGATTTTGAGAAAAATTAAATTCTTAGTAAATTTTGATGAAAATTAGTGAAATGTATGGTTGGAAAGTTGATTTTTTTTTCTTAAATTTCATGAACTCAATGAGTTTGAGATTTTAAGAATGGGCACCAAATACCTGCTAATTTCAATCTTTCATTTTTATTGTACTTATGGTCTTATTCGATAGTTTTCATATAATTTGCTATTAAAGTGGCTAAACATATACTTCCAATAAAAAACAATTTAAAACTAATTAAAAAAAAAAGAAAAAAGCAAAAAAAGGAGGAAACCGACGACATCTTCTTTGTTTTCTATTATTTATGTATTTCTTTTTTAAATATTATTAGGGTTGGTTTCGAATCCCTGTTTGATAAACATTAAAATATTCATTTTCATTCTTCTAACCACACATTCTTTAATAAAATAATATTTTTCATCACATATTCTCTGTCATTCTACTATTCAAAGAACATTTTTCCAAAATAACTGGCTTAAACACACCTACTATTCAAAGTACATTTTTCCAAAATAACTGGCTTAAACACACCTTGTATCATTTAAATACCCCCTGAATGTATCAATTATTTAACATTGTCTTAAGAAGAGAGAAAAAGCTAATTAAATTTCTGTTTCATCTTGGTTCTGACATTCTCCAACTTGAATCTCCTTGTAAAAAATTGGATAATTAGATGCGCCAATGGAAGAGAGTAACTCCAATACCAGTACCATGAATTCTCTCGAAACCAGGGAGGATTTGACTTCGATTTTACCATACTTACCACTAATTCTCCGTTCCTCAGCACTATTCTGGCCGCCGCCGATGGTGGAAGCGCTGAAATCCCTAGCCAGAGGACCTCTTCACAGCAACGTTAACTCGGGTCAAGTTCTTTCCATCGCCATTTCCGACCTTCGTAATTCACTTAGTTTGCCGGATTCCGCCCTCCACCCTTCCGCACTTCACGGCTATGCCCTCTTCTTTGATGACGTAAACAGTTATTTAATTGATTAATTTTGCCTATTTAATTTTTCTTTTAAGATGATCAGTGTCTAATTTTGGGCGGTCATTTTTTCATTAGGCCAATATTGCAAGTTTTGATAAAATTCATAAGATATATTGAGCATAGATATGTTTTTTTTTTGTTTGTTTCATCGGCAAATGGAAGATATTTACCATGTTAAGATAGAAGTTCCATACTTTAGGCTTGTTTTACTTTATGATACTAAGAATTAGGTCATTAAAGGACAATGTTCATAATAGAACATCATAGAAGTGAGGATCTTAATGCCATGCTTGAATGAAAATATAAGAAATATAAATATGGGACAACAAATGGTGGTTGTTGGGTAATGACTTGATTAGACCTAAAAAATCTCCTATTTGCAAGAGTGATACACTTCTGATAGGAGAGAGTAGTAGACCAAAATTTCCATGACTTGAAAAAGATTTGATTTAATAAAGATAGCTCTATATCTAATGGAACGGCAGAGAAGGATACATATAATTGACCCCTAAGTTTATTTCCAATAAGCCTTAGCTTGTTGTTCTTGACATCTTATTGTATTCCAATGGGTGCGAGTGAAGTAGTAAAGTGATTTGCCTCATTCTTGCATTTCGAATGCACAATTTATTTGTTGAGTGAAGGATAATAAGAATGATTTATTCTAACCTATTTGGCTGCTATGATTTTAGTTGATGAGCAGGGATGCGTCTGAGAAGTGGTTTGGAAAGGTGGTTCCACAACTGGCAGATTTGCTTTTGAGGTTACCAGATTACTTGGAGTCATACTATCAAAATGCAGTTAATTTCAATGGAATGGAAACTGGTCTTCGGTTACTGGATTCACAACAACAGGGTATTGTGTTTCTCAGTCAGGTAAACTTGTATAATAGTTTTTAAGCTTGACTACTACTAGTATAGTTGATGATTATATTAATGTGTGATCAAAGTCTGAATTTCAACGTACTTTGGTTTATCCTAAGCTGATTTAGGGAGGTGTAATCAATTGGGACTTTTAAAGACTTTTATGGACTTTTTTTATGTGATGATTTATGTGAATTCATAGATTTTTTAGAGATTTGTATGGAATTAGTGAAAGACTTTTGTAGACTTTTATAAATTTTCATTTTAAAACTTTTAGAGATTCTTGTAGAATTCAAAAGATTTTTGAAAATTTTCATTTGAGATAGAATTTATGTGAATCTAGTGTAATATTAGGTGATGTCTCATAATTCCCCCTTCTCCTTCATTTCCTCCCATATAATAAAAAAGTATTTTAAAAAGAATAACAATTTAAACCTTAATTAAATAAATAATTATTAATATATATATATATATATATATAAAATAAATGTAATATTTAGTATTATTAATATAATATACCTTTAAAAAATAAATAAAAAATAAATTTTAATTTAATTATAAATTAATTTATATAAAATTTTATAATTTGATTAAAATAAATATTTTTTCAGAAAAAATGAATGAACAAACGAAAAAGAATTATAAGAATATAATTTAATTCTTTCGTAGAAAATATAAATAAACAATAAGAGAGAGAAAAATAAAAATAGAAACTAATATAATCAATAGAAAATAATAAATTTTAATGTTTGTAGAAGGGAAAAGGAAAGAAAAATAAAAAAAAAAAAAATGCAAATTAATTTCATTTTTTTTTTTTATGGGAAAGTCTCCCAAAATTTTGTGATTAATGATAGACAAATTTTGAACTTTTATTTCAGTACTTTTTGCTTAAAAGTTAGTACCATGTAGACTTTTATAAAAGTCTATAAAAGTCATAAAAATTTGAATATCCCAAAACTTATAGGCTTCTAAAAAGTTTTAATTGAATACACCGTGACTTTTTAAAAGCCTATAAAAGTCTCAACTAAATACACCAGTACTTTAAAGAGTCTGAAAAAGTCTACATTGAATATTCCTGAACTTTTTAAATCTCAAAATATCATTAAAAGTCTCAATTGAATACGGTCGCTAAAGTAAATTACTCAGAAAAAACTATCAAGATTTCCAATATCAATAATAGTGCTATCTAACAGAATAATTTTTACCAAATACCAAACAAATTCCTTAGTCATAAAAATTTAACATTTATCATATAATCTAAATAATTATCAAAGGTAAAACCAATAATTAATACCTCATATAATCTAAATAATTATCAAAGGTAAAACCAATAATTAAAATCAATAACAACATTAGAATACCTCTTGATGAGCACATCTTCTGCAACGCTCTGTTTGTCGAGCCAACCGAATCTTCTTAAGCACATACCTATTTTTCATTTCCAAACATCAGGAAAAAAAATTGTTAGATTGTTGCAGACTTTAAAAACAGTTTTTTTGCAAAATAATACGAAAATGAGTGGATCTAATATATTTTTATATGACATACTTTTTTCTTTCCAGCTTGTGATTGACCAAAATGGCTGCCCCAAAAGCTCCACGACCAATTTGCTCCATGATCTCATACTGATCCATTCTTGATTCCATCAGTCACCGATTTTGAATCTCAAAACCCTAAATATCTCACTGCATTAATACAAAGAGAGCCCAGAAAATTGTAATCTCAATTGGTCTATTATCTGGATTAGTATTCAAAATGAGCATAAAGTTCTTGAAATCAAAAGGGTTTTTTGTAGGCACTCAAGAAATGAGTCTTTTATGGTCGATCAAGAAAAGCAAAAAAGTGAGCTTGGAATGGAAGATTTGTTATTAAATAATTATCAGTCTTTTATGGGTCTGAAATATATGAAAGTTGCAGGTTTTTATGGAGAGAAGACGTACAGTGTAGACTGTAGAGTAGATTATTTTATCTTCTTAATGGCTTAAGATTCAATTAATTGTAACTTAAACATAAAATTCTGCAGCTAATCATAATTGAGGAGCAGTAGTTTTACCTACAACTTTTACTAATTTTTCTTCATCTTCTAACCAAGTTTTAGGGTTGGCTCTTAGACCTTTCAGGTGGTGCCTTTAAAAGTCACATTTTGATTCCTAACCAATTAAGCCATGATTATTATTTCAACTCGTGCTCATCTATAATCACACAGTAACACAATAAAATATTTTATACGTAAACTCAAAAAAATTTCATATTTTTTTAACAACACATTCTCCAAAAAATTATTATTCAAAAATCCATTTTACTCAAATAATGATCGTCATCAAGAGCTAAAATACGTAAAATTGATCCCACATGATCGAGATTTTCAATCTTGACTACAAAATTGTAGTTTGACAATTATATCTTCTCGCTTTAAGCTACGTGAAAGTTATTTTCGATTTTAGCATTCAAAATCAAGATATTTCTTTTAAGTTCGTGCTTAAAATTAAGTAAGTAAACGTGTTTCTAAAAATAAACTTAAAAATGAAGAATCTGTTTGAGCTCCATTATAATCGAAGAATGCATTTTAAAATAGTAAATTGATGGATAATGTGTGGTTAAAAAGTAAAGAAATGTTTTGTATTTGCGTGTAATATTATTTTATTGAAAAATGTTATTAAAATGAAGACGGAGAAAAATATATTTTGAAAATAATGAGAATCAAACAATGGTCGTTTTCAGCCCTGGTCATTATTTGGGAGAAAATAATGTTTTAAATTGTGATTTTTAGGAGAATATGTGATTAAAAAATAGGGAAAAAAAATTTGAGGTATGTGTAGAATATCTTATTGCGTGAATATAATAATTGAAAATGAATATTTAAAAAAAAAAAAAGGAATTTTCTAGTAATGGCTGCCAAACATAGGCCTTACTCGTTGCCGACAAAATCAGCTGCTCTTCAAATGATCAAGTGGGGCCCAACTCAATCATAGCCATCAAAGCGTAGTAGAACTAATTTTGGCCGTAGATCTATCAGAAGTAATTGATTTTTCCCAATTACGAAAAGTTGGCTAAATAATAAAAAATAAAGTAGAATTATCACTTCTAGTTGTAGGGTAGAGTGTATTACTTTCAGTGTCCACAATGGCACGTGATTTGGTTGCTGTAAATTTACCACAAGGTGCGTATTTGTCAACAAAAAAAAATAATAATAATAGAATATTCATTAAATTAAATTTATTTATAAGTAAATAAGTTTTAAAATAACTAATTTTTATTTTTATTCAAGGTTTAAAAACAGATATATATTTTTTTTGGGACAGAAAAACAAGGTTTTAGTCATTCATAAGTTACTTTTGTGCACGTAACTCTTAATTATAGGTAATTTTTTATTATGAAAAATAAATGTTTAGATTTAGACATAAAAATTTACTTAAAAGTTTAAATTACTTTCAAGGCTTTAAGGCTAAAGCCAAAGATGCCCTAAACAGCATGATTTTCAGTTAGTGCTCGTAGTAAAAATGATGCCCTCATGGAGATTTGGAATGAGTGAAAATTAATTAGGTAGGTAGATTAATTATATAGTTTGAAACAAGTTACCAACTTGTCTTGCAAATTTTACTTAATTTGTTAAAAGAGATTTTTTATTAACTTTATATTTTAAAAAAAATATCAAAATCATTATATTATTGATCTGTCATAATTTAACGTTCTTCTATACTCACCTCCTACAACATTGTCCCTACAAGCTCTCGAGTTGAGATTAGCTGTCCCGAATTTGCTCTCTCAACAATACATTTTTAACACGCGGCACGTTATACCTTGAAGTCTTCCAGTTTGCTAAAAATATGTAATATGTTTAGATGTAAAAAATATTAAAAAACCCGACGAGTTCAAAATAACAAATCTGAACTCAAAACCTCTACCCCTCTCAACTCCCAAGTCATCGTCCTCCCCAACCTCCCTCCCCCTCCTCCCACCACGTCGTTGCCCCAACTCCACCACCAATATATCCCTACCTAGCCCACCCACTAGCGAGCCAACTGCCAATCCTCGTTGCAACCCTGTCCTAAGACATCACCACTATTGCGTCATTGCCCCAATCTCTGCCACCACCACTACCAATGCCAATGCCAACACCCATACCCATACCCAACCGCAATCCAACCCTTCGAGCTCCATCCTCCCCTAGTCTCCACCATTTCGTCACTCGACCCAAATTCTTTCACACGCGCAAAATATCACAACTCACAATTTTGTGATTTTTAACGAACTTTATAATGTTCGGAGATTGTACCTTTTTGCATGTGAAAATTTCCGAACATAAACTCATTAGTAACAATGTTTTCCTTCAAAGGTACGTACAAATATAGACATGCATTTCTCATCTCAGAAATTGAAATCGTAATATTTATTGAAGTCGACTTCTGGAGCACACCCAAATAACCTCAGCTCAAGCGACAATTGCTCCAACATCTCGTATATATGTTCTGCATCGTCATGAGATTTATCACCAGCCACGAATTCGTGAATGACACCATCGATCTCAATTGAACTGATTCCAAGTCTCTTTTGTATACCAAGTTCTTTCATTTTCTTCCTCACATTACTCGCCCCACGCCAACTTCCTAACGCTGCATATATATTCGAAAGCAGCACATAGTTAGAATCTCCACTGGGATCCAACTCATAAATATAATTCATCAATCTTTCAGCCAAGTTGATATCTCCACGAGTTCTACATGCTGCAAGCAAAGATCCCACCACAACTTCATTTGGCCTCATAGGCATTTTCTTGATCACTTGCAGTGCATCAGACAACCTTCCTGACCGACTATAGAGATCGACTATGCAACCATAATGTTCAATTCGTGGGGTGATTTTATAAACTCGTTTCATCGTGTTGAACAACTCCAACCCCTCATTCACCAAACCAGAGTGGCTACACGCAGTAAGAGCTGCAGTAAAGCTTACTCCGTCGGGCTCAAGGCCATCTTTTTGCATCAAATCAAAATACTCTAGGGCCTCCTTTGCATTCCCATTAGTTGCCAAGCCCACTAATATCGAGTTCCACGAAACTAAGGTTCGCTTAGGCATGTTTTTAAACACTTGACACGCCAATTCAACACATCCACACCTGCAATACATATCTATCAAGGAATTGTTCACTCGAATATTATCTTTGAACTCATGATTCATCACAAACCGATGCAACCATAGGCCTAAACCAAGAGTGCCCAAATTTGACACTGCAGAGAGCACCGAAACCATGGTCACATAATCGGGCTTCATACCCGACAATAGCATATCTTGAAACCACTCCAATGCTTCCTCGAACCTCTCCTTTTTCACAAACCCACCAATTAATGCTGTCCAAGACACCTCATCTCTCTCAGGCATTTCATCGAACAGTTGCATTGCCTCTACAAACTCCCTATTCCTCATGTACCCACCAATCATAGTATTCCAAGACACCTTACTCTTGGCACCCATATAATCAAAACTCAATCTTGCACGACCCAACTCACCAAACTTCGAGTACATGTCAACCACAGTTGTGCCTACCATCACATTGTGAGTATCCATCCCGAGTTTTCGAGCATACCCGTGAAGCGAAGGACCTAATGTTCGAGCTTGTTGGGATGGAAAATGGGCACAACCAGAAAAAAGAGTGACGAAAGTTATGTCATTGGGCTCTACGCCGCAGAGCCGCATTCTTGTGAACTCTGAGGTTGCTTTTGATAAATGGCCATTCTTGCAGTGGTGGGCTATTGATGAGGTCCAAGAGGCTGTGGTGGGTTCAAGAGCAATATTAATTTTATTGCAGTGGGTGCTTTTCCTGTGGTGGGAATTTGTTGGACTCGTACTGGTGGGGCTTGAGAGGAAATGTTGCGGCGGCGGCGGCGGAGGGAGTTGTTGAGTGGTGGTTGGATTGGCTGAGAAGGCGGGAAGGCTCATCGTTTTCCAATTCAATTCAAAACTAATCACTGCCGCGACAACCATGGGCTCTGCGAAAAACCCACATTCAGTACCACAAATTCAGCGAGTTTCAGCCCTTGCATTCCTCTGTTAATATAAAGCTTTAGGATATTTTAAGCTTATTGGAATTTGCTCGGATTAAATTGAGTTCTCTTCGTTGGATTGAATTAAATATTTTCTTTTGTAAGCGTGGCTGAGACGTTATGCCGGCTGGGACGGAGGCGGTAAGGATAAGGGCCAGCAAAAAAATTGTTTCCTTTTAATTGGTTTTTCTTTTTTCTTCTTGTTTGTATGAAGTAAAAATAGGGTAGATTTCTTTTTAATTAACAATTCGGTAAAGGTTCATCGTTCACAAGGCTTCTTCATGGATCGGAGACAATGGAAGTAGTGTTAACATTTTTAAATGGTTGTCTATCCATCCTCTCATTGAGTCGAGCTATCCTTGTCAAGAAAAACTCACGGACACTAAAAGATGACAATTGTCGTTTATGTTAAAACAAATGCCGAACTCATAAAAGATTCATGGAGGGAAGATCACAAATCATGACAATGCTGGATGAAGCAAGTCGCAAAAGAAGAAGATCAAGCCCGTCATCAAGCAAGGGCATATGATCTATTGGGGACCATGGTGCTACTTATGGGGACTTGAATGCAAAAATAAATAGATTATGGACACATTTGCTACTTAGTGAAAGGGTTGCGAGACTAATGATGTAATTTTTCCCTTTTCGAATTACTGTTTTATAATCAAATATGTTCTTCACTCGATACTCAATTTTCCCCCATCAAACTGGTTGATTCTATCCGATTCTTGCAAAGCATATGTTCTTTTCCTTTCACTAGAAATAGCTATAGAAGAAAGACACCACGAAATTTATGAATTTTGGCAAATGTTGTCTACATCCTTGAGCCGTTGAGCGCCACGGATCACTTCACTAACTTCAAACGAGAAATCTACAAACTTATAAGATGTAAAATCATTTAAAAATATCGAGAAACAAAATGGTACAAAGGGGACCCTCCAAAACTTGAGGTCGTCAATGCAAGTATAAATATATGTAATGACACAATTAATTGATTGATAATGGCCAAAAAAAACATCTGCCGACACTCTTTGGCAGCAAGGCTACAGTCAGTTAAAGAGGCTAGTCTCAGTCATTAAGTAGACATGGGAAGAGGGCTGGACCGCCCCACCTTAAAATCCGGCCAAGGCCGGGCTGCAGCCTTGGGACCCAAGCGTCGAAAACAGGTTTAAGAACTGCCAGGTATGGGTGGGCCAGTAACTATATTGGCCTGGTGCCTAAATGTACTGGCACGACCCACTTGACATAGAGGCTTGTCTCGGTCAGAAATAGTCATGGAAAGCAGACTAGGCCACCCAAGCCAGGATGCAATATGTAAACGAGTTTAGGAAACTGCTAGGTCGTGCTGGCCAGCAAACATTGGCCCGCGTGCCTAAATATGCTGGCACGAATCACTTTATATGTATAGTTTTTCCAAGTCATGAAAGCTCCCGAGAGCTTAAGCACACTATCGCGCATTTTCATGCGCAGCGCAACACTCAATAATATACAGAACATAGAACAAAAATAGCATACATAAGCATTCTTCGAGTGTTCACAAAGTGCATGTTTGGTACGATATCAGACAAGACTGAACCGTATAAATATGTAATAAACGAGATTCTAGTTTCTATTTCTTCTTTAATGTTTTTCATTTCTATCCAATCTTTCTACCAAACATGCCAGAAGTGTTCAAGCAGACCCCCAACGATTAATATGAGACATTTATTATGAGAAGTAAACAAACATTGCAGCAAAATGCTACCTTAAACTCAACGAGCATCAGCAGACGTGAACGAATCAGCAAATCCTGCTGGCTTAGCCGGGATACTCCCTTTGCTGTCTTGACTAGTACTGCATAGATCTTGTGAATCTCCTTCTTCTTGCCACCCCTTCAACATTTGAGAAAGTGGTAGCGTGATGTCAATTCCTGAATATTTATCTGCTTCTTCAACCGGTTTCCATTTCTCGACCAGTTGGGCAAGAACGTTCACAGCATGTCCCATATCAGGGCGATGATTTGGCTCCCGTGCTGTGCAATGTCCAGCCAGTTCAGCAATAATGTAAATGCTTTCATATATATCTTCTTTTGCATCAAGAGCACGATCGATAGAAGAAATAAGCATATCTTTGTTAGATTTTATCTGCCAAAACCACTCAGCCAAGTATCTCTTTTCTTCAGGGCGTTGCTCATCAAGTGCCACTAATCCTGTCAAGATCTCCATCAATACTACTCCAAAGCTGAATACATCAACCTTCGTAGTAATTTTCCCCGTCACTGGAAAGAAAAACGAGAACACAAATCAACAGAGAAGAATAAAAAAGTGAAAAAAAGATTTGTAATTAATATAAGATCAGTTCCAAGAATCCTTTGAAGAATAATTTCTTACCAGCATATTCAGGTGCAAGATATCCAAAAGTTCCAGCCAACCTGGTTGCAACAGACCTCTCTCGGTCGGGAGCCAATTTCACTAGTCCGAAGTCTGCAACTTTTGCCCGATAATTGTCATCAAGAAGAATGTTTGATGATTTGAGATCTCGGTGTATAAAGCTTTGGTGAGCCAAAGTGTGAAGATACTCCATTCCTCGAGCAACATCGAGAGCAATATAAAGCCTTCTTGTCCAAGATAAAGGTTCTAAATTCAGATTCTTCCAACGGAAAAGATGTCTACTCAGAGCCCCCTGAGGCATGTATTCATAAACCAAAAGCCTTTCGTTTCCTTCAATGGAGTACCCCAAAAGGGATACCAGATGCCGGTGGCGGACCTTTGAAAGCACGGCAATTTCTGCCTGGAACTCGTCCAGTGCTTTGTTACTAACTGCCCCAGCTTCCATTCTCTTAACTGCTATTGTCGTTCCAGATTCAAATTCTCCCCTGTAAACTGCACCAAAACCTCCACGTCCAAGCTCATTTTCTTGTGCAAAATTATTGGTCACCTTGCGAAGCGCTTGAACTGAAATGACCAGGTTTCCCGCCTCGATTGAACAAGCATCTTTTTCCAACCAATCACTAGTTCGACTATCAGTGCTGATGGTATTTTGAGCCTCCAAGGCAGAATTACCTGCTACTGCAATCTTCACCATATTTTTAGGATCAGATGAATCCTTAGGATGGATAACAATGCCACCAGGAACCTTTTTTGCCTCTCTTCTTTTCTTAAAGCAGTAAATAGCCAAAAGAACTGCAAGAAAGGTACCTGAACCAGCGGCCACAATGACCACTACTTTGGAATTTTTGGAGTTCTTGGGTTTTGCTAATGTAGAACCTCCAGAAGGAGAAGGCGGAGAATCCAAAACCGATGATGGATTGTTTGGCGGTGAGTCCATACTTGGTGAAGGACTGTTAATTGGAGAAGGAGACGGTGGCTGACCATCAGTTTGCGAAGGTGATCCATTGGATCGATTAGCAACCATTTTTGGATTACCATCGGTGATTACCCTCACACCATCCTGAAATCTAGGCAATGGCGGATTAAAATTGTTACCACTTAAATCCATCAATCTCAACGATCTCAACAGAGTCAAATTTGCAGGAACTGTACCGTGTAGATTATTTCCACCCAAGCGGATTTCGAGTAACGAAGGCAAGTTCACTAGTGAAGGACTAAGTGTGCCATTAAGCCCGAGCTTTGGCAAATTTATGACTGAAACTTGGTGCTTTGGATTACAAGTGATCCCCCACCAAGGTCCTTGACACGGATCATTGCCAGCCCATTGAGAAGCAAGTTTTGGGGGATAATTTAAATCATGAAGAAAGTCTAGAAGTGCATTGACTTCAGGAGCACATTGCTCTCCTGGATCAGATTGACAGAATGAATTTGAAGCATAACTAAAATTTACTGCTTTAAACTTTGGAATTGGACCCATAAACATGTTATTGTTCAAATCCAGCGCTTGAAGATTCATATTGGCCAGGGTTGGGGGAATTAGCCCAACAAGCTGATTTCCATTGAGATTGAGATCTCTTAAAGAAGTTAAACCCCCAATATCATCCGGAATTGATCCCGTGAATTGATTTCCATGTAACCATGCTTGAGTTAGCCCAACCATAGTTCCAATTACATCAATGGAACCGGTCATCCCACCTCCATTTTGATCGTTCAACCACAAAACCTGCAACATGGAATCATGAAAAGTTGACGGTATATCACCAGTCAACCTATTGTACGCCAATTTCAATGAAGTAAGCGATGGCAACGTCCCAAAAAAATCAGGGATAGGTCCAACTAAATTGCATTTCGAGCAAGAAAAATTCGCCAACTGCAAAGACTCTGCTAGCTCACCAGGTATAGACCATCCTGTACTCTCATTAAAGGGGTTACCATCCAAAGCTAAAACGCGAACACTACTAAGTCCATGGAAAAAATCAGCAGGAATCGTATCAAAATCATTATTATCCAAGTACGCAAATTGCAAATTCGACAATCCACTAAAACTTGGTAATTTTCCATTGAAATGGTTCCCTTGAAGCCCAAGATTCTGTAGTTTGTCCAATTGATTAAAATTCTGAGGCAAAGGTCCCTTTAACTCGAGGCCCTGAACCTGAACCTGCGTGACTTTACCATTCGAACAAAACACATGAGGCCATGCAGGAGGGCCACAGGGGTCATTCCCCTTGGTAGGCCATTTCAAGAGTTCTGGATTTTCCAATCCATTTCTGAAATCATTCAAAATCTTGAAATCATTTTGATTTGTGACACCATTAACAGCCCCCAAAAGCCCACAAATTACCCCCACAATAACAACAATGCATAATAATTTTCTTTGATCAGAATCCATTTTCCTCGCATTATTACATAACATAATTTCCAAACAATCCCATTATTTAAAATTAAACTTCTGGGAAACAGAGAAAATGTGCTTAATGATCAAGAAAATTGGACAAACCTTGATTTTCTTCAATGCCGCATGCAAATTCAAGATTGTTTAAAGGGAAAGAAGAAGGAAGAGAGATAAGGAAGGATTTTGTTTAACTATACTTTCTCTTTAGGGTTTCAATCCTTTAGCATTTGGATCAAGCCCTAAAGAATGAGTACAATTTCTATGATGACCACCTCTCTCTCTCTCTCCTCTACCTTTTCTTCTCTGTTCCTCTCTCTTTCTATTCTTTAGTTTTTTCTCTCTTTATTTTCATCTGGATTTCTGTTTTTAGTTTTCACCCATTCCTCTGTATATATGTGTGCGCGCGCTGTATAATCACAGTTTGCATGGTATTTATACAAAAAAACTACCTAATATATAAATTAATTTTGTTCTTTTATAAAATAGTAAATCGATAAAATCACTTTCAATTAGTTGTATTAAATGAGGCGAGCCTAGTCGAGTCAATTAGTTTGCCAGCTACTAATGGCTGGTGGAATTATAACTATTATTATTTTAAATTAAAAATATCGAATAGCTGATTTACTCGTGATATAATCCGTACAAGTCAATGAGCGACTCCCATAAAAAAAAAAAAGGCTGCTCGAGAACTTTCAATTCACCAGCCCCTGTTTGGCCCCATTATTTGCTATTTTAGTTTTTTTTTTGAAGAATGTATGGTTAAAAAAGAAGAAAAAGTTGTGGGTTTACGTGTAATATTATTTTATTGAAAAATGAGTTATTGATAAAAAGATGGAGAAAAATGAATTATAATTTTAATGGAGGCCTCAGATATTTTCCTTGTCGACAAATTAGATACAATTTTTGCAACGTTGAAAATGAGTGTGTGCATATTGGGGTAAAAACAAGTAATATTTGGCATATTTTGTTTTGATAATAAATAAATAAATAAAAGGGTAGTGAATTACAATTTATACATAGAGAAAAGACAGTGCGAGAGAGACTGGTCAATAAATTACAATAAATGCGACTTTTGTTCTAAATAATTAATACCAGTTTTATTGGCCATTTTAGGTGCCTTCATTTCAACGATATTTTGTACTCACGGGACCGTTGTGTTTTCTCTCTTTATCAAGCATCTTCGGCTAAATTTAAATGAAAGTAAAACTTTTTTTTTTTTATTTTAAATACGTGGAAGTAACTTATTCTTTTACTTTTAATTGAAGTATTTACTTATTTAAAAAGGGAAAATATTTACTTATTTTAAAAGGGACTCTTACTTCAGTGTCAAATAAGTAATTTACTAAGAAATTGGGGGCGATATTTTATTTATTCACTAATATTCCACCTGTGAAAAATGGGTAAATTGCAGGTTTTGGCACTACTTTTGATTTTTCAGCATACATCCCCAACCTTGAAAATTAGCAGATTTCATCCGTATTGATAGATTCTGTTAATTTTTATTGTTATCTTGATCATGTGAATTAGCTTTTATTTTGGAAATTAACATTTATTTATTTATTTTGAACTTATAGTAGATTTTTCATTTTGGTCAGATGAACAAGGTAACATCAAAAATTAACCAAATCTATTAGTGGGACGAAATCTACTAACTCTCAAGAAAAGTCAACAATTAATTTCAATTACACATTTTATAGGATTCAAAATTTTTCAACCACTCATTCCATCAATTTTTATATCAAAATTCAGTGTTCTAAAAAGCGCGCCTAGGCACGAAGCGTGATGCAAACGCTTTGCCGTGAGCCTAAGCGAGAATTAAGCGGTCAACGACAATGTTGACTGTTTAATGCGCGCCTAGGCGTTCCTAGGCGCGCCTAGGCGGGGGAGAATTAAGCGGTCAACACAATGTTGACTACTTAATGCTCGTCTAGGCGTTCATAGATGCGCCTCTACCTCAGGCCCAAATTTTAAGTGGGCCTAATTTTTTTCCCTTTTTTTAAAAAATAAAATCCACATAAGAAAATTTTCAATTGTAGTCCGATAAAGAATTAGATTATATAAGATTTAAGTTATCTACGATTTATAATTTTGATTTTGAAACTTACCTTTATATATGAATTATTAAGTAAATAGAGTATTTTATAATTTTAGATGTTTGGTATTTATTATTTAATTT
>CAIGRP010129497.1:0-24515 GCA_903798385.1 Fraxinus cuspidata | reverse complement strand
ACTAATGGCGATAGCTTTCTTCTTTTTGTTGACTAATTATGGACTTAGAGCTAAACAATTAGGACTCATATATTTTCTAACACAGAGGATATTTTAGAAATCTTTCTCGTCTGGTTCTGGCACTATTCCCCCAAGTTCCGTGCTATTTGAAAATCATGTTCTAGGCAGGGATGTCAACAACTTAGCAGAGTGAGAATATAAATGCCTTGTTCGATGGGTATGTTCATTCGAAGACTTCGTTAAAGCAGTTTGTCGAAAAATATGAACGAGTATTGAGGAATAACGTTAAGAATGAGTTCCAGGCCGACTTCAAGTCGTACTCACAAATGGTACTAGAATGAGTTCCAGGCCGACTTCAAGTCATACTCACAAATGGTACCATGTACAACAACGTTCAAAATGGAGATGCTGTATCGGAAATGTTACACTACGCCGAAGTTCAGAGAAGTTCGAGTCAAACTCACTAGGAAGGTTTAATGCGACATCATATTTAATACGGAGAAAACTGCGGGGATGACCTACTAACTACGGGAGGTTGTCATGTATTATGAGTGACGAAAGATAAAGAAAAATTCTTCATCTCATTTCAAAGAGACATTTTTCTTTCAATTGCCACTTGTTTGAGTTTCGGGGAATTTTGTGCTCGTAAACAATCGTAGTATTGATCTATAATGATTTCACGTCGCTGTTTGAGAGGTATATACTACAAAGATAGAGGAGAGATGTGTGTAGAGCACACACGAAAGTCGCAGTGAACTATGATGGGTTTGTTAATACTCTCGAACAGCTAATATACGACGATATGTGTTAGACTTTTGCAGAGGTTGTAAACCTCGCAACCGATGATGAAGTACAATCCCATGAGATAAACGAGTAGATAATAAATAAAAAACAAGAGTTGATTATGATAAAGTCAGATAATGGAAGTAATGTCATTTCCCATATTGGTAATCAGTTAGTCTTGCAGTGTAATGAATCCAAAAATAATGCTAACGGGAGCGTACGCAATCCTATATCAACTAGAAGAAAGGGCGCTCCAAAGAAGCTTAAGAGAAAAAGCCCGTTGGAGTCCTATTTAAAGAAGACAAAGGTATGTTGGTCAATCTTTTTGTCAACTTAAACAATATTATGTTACACTAAATATTTAATATGTATTTACTTGTAGACTTCAACTAAAGGAAATAGGTCGACGTTCAAGCATTTCAACAATATTAATGCAGACATCGTTTTCGTATTCACAACTATTGTTGGTTAGTATACTTAGTGATTTAGTTTTATATGGTTATTGTTTGAAACTTTAATTGAGTTATTGTTCGATGTAGGACGACGCAGAAAGTCATGCTTTCTCGCAACACTAGTCAGCCTCAAGTTTGGTCCCTTCAACATCATCAAATCTCATATTCAGTTCTCAAAGTTTACACATGTTTAAATCTTATCATTTACATTCGATTTTGTAGTATGCGTGTACTTATGTTCATATCTCATAGTAGGTCATTCAGTTCCATACTACTATCCACATTTTTCCCGACAAGGTATCCCCTGCTAATGAATTGTAGCTTCTAATGATGGTCCGCCACAAGATTTGCTCAGCAAGAAGGATTGGTTTGGTGTATTGTAACTAAATGAGTTATATAACACTTTCATCTTCTATGTTTTAATCTTATAAATAGTGTAAAACATTTTTGTCTTCCAGCTTTAATGCTTATTGGGAATCTATAACTGTTAACTTTCTTGTCTCCGAAATTCTTATGACCATTGGAATGGTTCCGACCCCCGGTATTATTCCAACCTGAGTACCTCTTAACGGTGAATGAGCATCGCCTATTCATATAGTAGAGATAGAGTGAGAAACATAGCGATCGTTGGAGAACAACGACTAAGCATCGTCGACACTGATCATCTTCTTCATCCGCGACTCAACAGTGATGGTATAATTTAAAATTATTTATCTAAAATTGAAAAATGAAACACAGCCCCTGGTGTAATTTACAGAGTACTTATCGGAGCAAATAATTTTAATTCTCATTGTCAAAATCTGGTTAATTGAATTCGTGATAAGTTCAGACAACTGAGGTCAGAGAAATCAATGGCATGCGACTCATTTCTTGAATTTTTTACATGTGACCTATGCACTTTAACTTACGACCTGTGACCAATTCAAAGACATGTAACTAAATCTCTTGGATCTTTGACTTATGACCTGAGTCATGGATTGTGACCAAATCTCTTGAATCCGTAACCTATGACTTATGTACTTGAAATGTGACTTTTGACAACTTAATCACACAAAACATCCATACGTTTGTTATGTAGTGTGCAAAACGTCCATACGTTTCAATTTTTTTCATTTTCACCTATATTTCAAAGTTTCCTTGCGAAAAACGTCATTTTCACATATTTTTAACGTAAAATGACCAATATACAATCTTATATAAATCAAACATAAAGGAAAAGAAAAGAAAAATAAAGAATAAATTGTAATCTTACGCCTAAACTTTTTTAAAAATGCAAATGAGTCCAAAATTTATGAAAATATTAAAAATAACAAAAAAACTTCTCTCCCTCTTCTTCTCCGCTTCCACCTTTGGAGCCTCGAATCACCACCTTTCGGCCACCAAGACCACCGGATCCGACTACTATCAGTCTCGTCTCACTCTTCTTTACAACCTCCAACCAGCCATTAGCCACAAAACATCAGGAATCAGCAAAAAATCGAGCCCAAAAACCACATCTCGCGAACTCTTTTTTCAGCCGGAAAAGCCACTACCGGCGACACCCATGTTATTTGTTGATTAATTGGTGCAACCGATTCATGACCCAGTGTGTTACCAACTTGAATTGAATGTATTAAGGCCGAATTTGATTATTGGGGTAGTGTAGAAACCTTAATTGATGGAGAACAAAATGAACTGCCTTGCGTCCCAACCTGTTCATCCACATTGAGCCCAAATTGTTAATGACCCGTGGTTGGAGTAGATGCGCCATGAAGGGAAGATGCCAGAATAGGTGGTCCATGATTGTGAGGACCATCGTCGTCGTCGAAAATTGTGATTGTTGTCCGCGAGTTCGCTGATTCAAAATTCTGATGTAGATTTAGATTTTCTGTGTTATTTCATGTAATATGACCATGTATGGATGCGCCATGTTGAGCTTCAGCGACCTGTGGGGTGTTATTAACATGGGCGTCGTCGGAAGTGGGTTCTCTGGCAGAAAAAAATAGTTCGAAAGATGGGTTTTTGGGATCGATTTTTTGCGGATTATTGATGTTTTGTGGCTAATGGTTGTTTGGAGGTTGTAGAGGAGAGTGAGGCGAGACTGGTGGTGGTCTTGGTGGTCAGAAGGTGGTGATTCGAGGCTCCAAAGGTGGAGACGGAGGAGAAGAGAGAGAGATAGTTTTTTTTGTTTTTTTTAATATTTTCATAAATGTTGGACTCATTTGTATTTTTTAAAAAGTTTAGGAGTAAGATTATAATTTATTCTTTATTTTTCTTTTCTTTTCAGTTTTGTTTGATTTATATAGGAGGGTATATTGGTCATTTTATATTAAAAATAAGTGAAAAATAATGTTTTAGCAATGAAACATTGAAATAGGGGTGAAAATGCAAAAAATTGAAACGTATGGACGTTTTGCACATTACATGCCAAACGTAGGGACGTTTTGTGCGATTAAGCCGACTTATGACCAAATATCTTGGGTTTGTGACCAAATCTTTTGAATTTATGATCAGCGACCTATGCACTTTGACATGTGCCTTGTTATATGTGATCGTGACCCAATCTAGTGGCAGGTGACCAAATTTCTGGATATGTTAACTGATTCAACGGTTGTGACCAAATCTCTTGAATATGTGACCTGTCACTAATAGAAACTTAATCAGTTCGGAATGCAAAAACTCCACATCCACAACTCTATCTATAGCTGATACTGAATCGGTTGGCCAGACCCACCACCATTAACCACATCCCAATAACTCTCCCTACTACTGAAACTCAAACGAATGAGAAGGCAAATAACCTTACCACCAACACAATCTCCACAACTTTACTTACTACTGAAACTCAAGCTAATGGGCAAGCAATCAAACCTACCACCAATACCATCCCCACAACTCCATCTACTAAAACTCAAACAATTGGGGCAGGCCGCCCCCTTCCACCACTAATACCCTCACCATTCCGCTTATAGATGAAACTCAAACTTGACTACCTAGCCAACCAAATACAAAGACGATCTTTGTTGCTACAATTCCACCTTGAGGTGAAGCCTAGATGGCTAACTAGCTAGTGCCACCTCAATTGGCCCTGAAAGCATGAGCGCCACCTATAGCGGCTTTGTAGTGGCGAACAACTCGTCAAGCTCAGATCACCAAGAGCAACAGTGATCTATTCACCGTTGCAGAGTGTCGCATAACAGCCAGGGGCAGATCCAGGAATTTTTGGCGCACGGGCTAAAATTTTTGACCTTCCATTTTCAATTTCTTAAAATTGCAAAAAAAAAAAGAAATAAGAAGAGAGAGAGAGAGAGAGAGAGAGAGTCAACCATCAATGATATTATTCTAACAACAATAAAAAATAATAATTCATTAAGCCGACAGGACAACATGTGAACAAGCTATTATGCCGACAAGGCAACATTTTGTCAATAATTAATTAACTAATTCAATATTTTGCCGACAAGGCCACAAATAAAGAGATGAGGACATTTACTTACTAGGGAGTATATTTAATCTTTTGCAATTTGTTTTTCCTACATGCGTGTAGGAGCGGCACTGCGTCTGTGCATTGAATAATTAACTGCATTTTTTAAAATTCAAAAATAAATCAATTAAGCCCATTATTAAGATTTAAAATTCTAGCAATTAACTAAAAAGACCAATCAAGAATAGAAGAAATTGATCACATATGATTAGAAGAAATTAAATCCCAATTAATCACTAATTGATTATATCCAAAAACCATCAAGCATAGAAGTAAAAAATTGATCACACTTGATTTCAAGAAATAAAATCACAATAAATATTTACTTAATTGATAATCAAAGACATAAATTTGAAGTGAATCTGAGCATCAAATATAGAAAATGAGCTAATTTCTCTAACAATTTCCAATAAACATGGTCTATGTCCACTAATAATTGTAACAACAATATAATAATACACTTATCCAACATTCCATTCACCCAAAAAATCTCATCTTTTTACTTAGGACGTTCAAGAATTTTTTTTACCTTTCTTTACCCTCATTTGCTCTAAAAATTCAATAGCACTTCTAATTAGAAAACTGTTGGTGGATTCTTGGAAAAGAACAGAGACGGGCTGAATGTCAATTTTACATGGACTAAACTAAAAAAAAAATGGTGGACAAACTGGATTTGGGCTTGGGCAAGCACGGGGCTGTAGTCCGGGCCAGCCCATGCCTCGATCCGCCCCTGACAACAGCGGTACTTATTAACCTCCTCAACGTGTTGCTGCGCTACCTCTACTCGTTGTCTGGGGTAGTATGGGTTGGGTAGAGAGAAAACGCGCCGAAGAGTATGGTGGTTGGAGTATAAAGAGATAGGGAAAGAGGGAGAATGGATGGGAAGAAATGATTTGGGGATTGAAATTGAAATTATAGGATGCAGTGGGGGTGGGGGGTTGGAGTATTATTTTTAATATTAAAAAATTGATTTATCACCTGATTTATAAATAATTAAATATCATTCCTATTTTTGCACAATGATCTTTATAATCAGATTGTCGTGTAATTTCTACTGCTTCATTTTGCATAAAGATCCAATCGATTATCGGACGACCCAAAAGTCTTAAGCTAAACAATTTTGATTTGGGCTGTTCAGCAGAAGAGCCCACTAAGGTAATGGAAAGTTTGTGTTTGAAGGGTAATTTGTAAGCCCTGTAGCACTCCATTTTTCGCACAAGGATCCAATAGACTATTTTTTGATCCACTAGGCCGAGACTATTTGGGTTGAGAACCACAAGAGTCCACTTGGTTCTGGGTCGTTTATCGTTTATGGTGAAATTTATAGGGAACAATATATATTTAAGGTGTTACAAAATAAAATTAAGAAATATGTTCTAAAATACAAAAATCAAGTCATAATTAAGCATTTGTTTGATCCCTATTTTTCTCTCTTTTTTTAACTATACATTTTTTGATAAAAAAAATATTACACACAACTAAAAAACTTTTCTTTCATTTTTAACTACACATTCTCCATCAATCTACTATTTCAAAATATATTTTACACCAAAAATGGGACTCAAATAAGCCCTAAATACATAATTAAAAATATTTCATTTAACTAAATATATTAAGGTCACAATATTATATAATTTATGATCACAGTTACATATTAATCACTATAATAGAACGTTACAGTCACAAATATATACTAGTTACAATAACAAAACATTACAGTCACAATTTTTATAGGTCACAACTTATTTATCGATCACCAATTATCAAATTAATAAGTCGGTATTATTTCTCAATCACAAATTATAAATTTTATAAGTCACAACTTATTTATCAGACACATTATCAAATTAATAAGTCACACATTATTTCTCGATCAACAATTATATATTTTATAAGTCACAACTTATTTATCAATCACAAATTATCAAATTAATATGTCATGTATTATTTTTCGATCACAAATAACAAATTTTATAGGCCACAACTTATTTCACGGTAAAAAATTATCAAATTATTTGGTATTAACTTAACAAATTGTGAGTTATGATTATAAATTTAGTCACAATCTTACGTTTTTAAGTTATATTATTTATTGATGGCAAATTATCTATTCATCTCTCACTTATTATTTATTAGTCATAATCATCCAAATAATTGGTCATAAACACTTTTCATCTCATTCAGCCCCATCCTAACACAACCACCCCCAACTCATCATCGACATCAACCTAAATCCGTGCTAGCACCATCAACGCCTGCACCATCGTTGTCATACCACCACCACCTCACCATCAATGCCAGCAACATCACTACCTGCATCATCATTAGCATCGCCATCTACAAATCACCAACAATCAACAACAAAAACTACCCAAAATTCCTACTAGGCTGCACATCTGAAAAAGAAACAACCCAAAAACCATCGTCGTCATCGTTGCGTAGGCGCTATGCACAGCAATGATGGTCTCTCAAGGATGGTCTTTGATGTGTGATAAAGAGAGAGAAGACGGAAGGGAGGGGATAGAGAGAGGAGAATGTTTTAATGTTTGGGAGTGAAATGGAACGGGGGTGGGGATTAATTTAAATTTATATTATTATTATTATTATTATTATTAAAAAAGTTGAATATCACCTAATTTTTGAATTAAAAACTTTTAAAATTGATTTTTGAATTCAAAAGTAAAAAATGTGGGTGTAATTTCTTAAATAAATATTCTTCTTCTCACTTGTAGTCATTCTGGACTTTAGCACGTAACCACCGAAATTAAAAATAATAAAATAAATTTGAATTATAGTTGTCAAAACTCAATTCAAGCAAATACTGAGAGAATACACATTCCACCACTAGTCCAATCAAACGCAATACATTGTAAGCAATTTGGGATCAACCCTGCTATAGGTACAGGAATTCAACGGGATAGACACATCAGGGGGGTGGGTGGGTAGAAAAATCAATTTTTTAATTACATGGGACCCACTGCCATGTGAGTAAAATTCAAAATTCTGTAGAAAAATTCTTACTCACAGCATTTTTCATTTGGGATAGCACAATAGCAAGTTTTGAGCTTAAAACTTTAATTGTAAGTAATTTTACTTCTAATCGCTTAGAAGGAGTGAAAATTTATCCTGTATACACGGACTTTGTTCTTTTGATTTTAGGGCCTCTTTGATGTGAAATAATTGGATTTGAGGGTCTGGGCCGGTTTGAATATTTTAAGAGAAGAATTCATAAATCAGGATTTAAGTTTCAACAATTTAGAATTTAGGTTTTAAGTTTAAAAAATAAAAAAAAATCAGGTATTTAGCTAATTAATTAAAAATATTTATTATTTAAATATAAAAGTATCACAATTATACAATTAATGGCCACATGTACATAACCATAGGTCACAACTTATTTATTGATCACGTATTAAATAATTTAATTGGTCACAAATAAAAAAATTTATAAGTCACATTTTATTTTATTGTTCACAGGCAAAAAAATATAGGTTCCAATTTATCAACCAGTCACATATTTTTAAATTTGTTGGTCACATATCGAATTTTAATATCACAGTTTATTTTATTGGTCACGAATAAAAAAATTATAGGTCACAATTTATTAATTAGTCATATCCTTTCAAATTTATTGATCACAGGTAACAAAAAGATATCACCACACCATAACCACCACCCACCACAAACCCGCCACCACCTCCAACCTCGTCACCGCCAACACCACTACAGACATCACCACCACATCACACCACCACCACAGTATCACCACCAACAAAATTGTCACCACTAGATCCAACAAAAAAAATCCCAAACCCGACGCCACAGCCTGCTCAAATCGGGGATTTCTTCCAACACCAACATGAACACCCACAAAAACAACCCAACCACCGTGCGGAAAATCCCCAAACCATCGCACCACTGCCACTACGATACCAAACAGAAACAAATGCAGAAGAGGGGAAAAAGGCAATACTGCTGCCAGGGCTCACTTCGTCGTCTGCGAGGGCGCAGCACAGCAGTGACGATGCCGCTGTAACAGCGGCGAGGGCAATGCCAATTTTTCGACGGACTACAGCACCACTCACTGCTCATAGGGAGAGGACAGAGAGAGACGATAGAAAGTGAGAGGGAAGAAAGTGAATTAGGGTTTTAATATTAATCTATTTATTAAAATATAAAATTATTAACTGATTTTTGAATAATTAAACTTTCAACCTGGTTATTGAAAATTAATCTTTAAACACCTTTTTTTTGTAATTTTCTCATATTTTAATACTCGAGCATAATTTATTACACTTTAGTATTTTGTAAATGGAATAATTTTGATTCACATAATTATTGGAATCTAACCTAAACCTGAACCATTTGGGTCAACGTATTTCATTGTTTTAAGTGGAATTCATTTATATCTTTTGATTCCATTTGTAATTTTTTTTAATTGTTTCACTACTCTTATTTTTGTTTTTATTTAAAAAGAATTAAAAAAATCGTTATTTAACGGCCAAAGATGAAGGAAATGACAAGTTTTGCTACATAATTAAAAGGTGGGGAAGGATTATGCTAAAAAATGTTGAGAATATATTTATAATATTTTGCAAAGGTTAATGACGAAAGACAAAAATTTCAATTATATAAATTTTGTTTTCCAAAGCAAGCAATGTAGTTGAAGAATATTAAAATTCAAAGTCTTTGTATACTGATGCAATTTTACTTTTTTTTTCTTTCTTGAACTTAACAAATCTATTAGAATCAAATCAATACATATTTACGACATGTTCTACAATGAGTACGAAACAACGTTGTACAATATTATGAGTATGTATATATATATATATATATATATATATATATATATATATATCTTTTTCATATCATTGGCACGCAAATAGGGTGTATTCATTAAATCAAACGATTTATATAGTATTGTTTTTCTAAAATTTTCCTCAAGTTTTTTTAGGTCCTCTCTCTTTTTCTTCTATTGTGAGCTTCAACCTACTTCATCTTATTTATGTGACATAAAGAATTTGATTAACAAGTTCTAGCTACCCACATGCTTTGATTAAGAAGAGTTAAGATAATTTCTTGATTATTTTTTTAGTTAGTATATTATTTTCTCAATTAACTTTATTAATATGATGCCATGTTACACCAATTCATCTATAGACAATAAATTAAATTTAAATATTGAGATCCGCCATAAACTTATTAACCCATGGATTGATGCGGTTAAGCAATTATGCTAAGCACCACAGCTTAATAAATCATTTCTCTCTCTCTACACGTATATTTAAAAAATAATTAGTTATCCATAAAGTGAAATCTCTTGCTCAAACAAAATGGAGCATGAATCCTAAGATATGAGATAAATGAGCACGAATCCTAAGATATGAGATAAATGATTCTATTCTACTTTTGACGTATTTTATTTCTCTTAATCTGTTATAGGAATATTCATTTATTTTATAATAGAAATATATAGTATAATACCCAAAAATTGCTTTTATATCTAATAAGGATAAGAAATTGAAGCCAAGTTTATATCTACTTCGTTTTTATTTAAATTAAATCATGTTTTCTCTTGTTTGGCATTCAAATAGGTAAAAAAATTTCCTCTTGGGAGGAGTGATTATGATTTAGTTAATAATATTATTTCTCTTCAACAATCCAAAACTTAAAAGTGATTTTGATGATAATATTGTGTTTCGTCTTTTGAACTCCAAAATTTCAAAGCTAATGAACGCATGATTTAATTGACATCTAATAATGATGAGGCTATAAATTCAAGTTGAATGTGATAAGTGGCAAATTTAGTTACACACATGCATTCTTTCTCAATTATGTTCAATTATCCTAAAAGGTTAAATATAGACATCATGATACGATTCTAACATCCTTACAATAGCCTGAACTTGAAATTTAATTATCTTGAATCTAAATTGTTGAAAGACTGGATGTTCAATTATCCAGAATGTGAGTATATTTAGCCCAATATATTGTTGGCCATATAGGTCCATGTTTTAAAAACTAATTCGAGTGTTAATGTCAATGGTTAGAAAAAAAAATTAATAAATATATTCATTCCCTTTTAAAAAGTGAATTAGGAAAATCAATTAAACTCATCTAGTCAATTTTAAGACTATCTTAATGTATTTAAAATTTTTACCCCGTAAATCAATCGAATTTTGAACTAATTCTCAATTTATTCGATTGAATTGTTGGTCCAATTTGGTTTTATAAGATGGGCATAAATAAAGGGTTTAGTAATCATGATTATGATTATTTTGAACGTGATATTAGAAAACATCCTCACGTCACCAAGAAGAAAAGTAGGAAAAAGAAATCCTAATAACCAAACAAACAATTGTTTTCCTTATATTTCACTCATACAAATTGTTGGCAATCATCAAACAATGCTAAAACATGTTCCAAATTCCCAAGCAATCCCCCCAAAACCCGCATGGAAAGTTTGAAAACAGCTTCACATAACTAACGTTTCAGTTCCATTCAATCCATAATCACCACAAAGCAACAAATTGACCAAGGCCAGTTTCGTCATTTTACCTACATTCAACCCCTCACCTCCTGTCGCTCTTTCCACGCCTGACGCCACGGTCTCCTAAAAATTTAAGCCGTGATTGTCGAGATGAAAATGAGTGAAAAACAAAATGGTGGAAATTATTTTCAAGAAAAATAAATTTCTTGCAAATATATTAGACATTCAAATGTTATTTTTCAAACATTATATATATCAAAAGACGTGACTGAACATTATAATATTACTATATGTTAATTACATTTCTTTTCTATTTCTGTACACTACTCTTGACTAACATTTTGAAAATCAATTTTGTTACATTTATAAATTATGTGGTATGCACATGACAGATGGGATCTCACATTGGCCAACTCAACGTTGATTATTCAATTGGATTGGACCTAATAAATCATGCAACCTTGTATTGGACATGGACTTGGGCCCATTTCATTAGCACCCACTTGGTCAGTCTCATTTTCCTATATATCGTTAAGCTAGGTATGTAATAACCCTAACCAAACCACCTCTCCCTCTCTTGCACTCTCACTTTCTCTCATCCGGTCGTTGGCTTAACTATTGGAGTGCAAACAGTTGTTTGACCCTTTTCTGGACTTGCGACTTTTGCTTTCTAATGAGAAATTCAGTGTGCAGGCGATGTTTACATAAAATGAATGTGATCAGAATTCTATTGGCTCATTTTTTTAGATCAACCGATTGATGTCGTATGTGAAAAATCGGTACATTAACCACGTTCTCACCACATTCAAAATGACATCGGAAAGGATATATTTTTCGGGCAGTTCCTCTAACAAAAATTCAAGAAGTCAACCACAGCAAATGAATAAAATAGAGCTATTGGAAGCATCTGAAAATTTTGTTCAAAAAAAAAGGAATTTTCGGCAAGAAGATCGACCATGAAAATGGTCAATTAAAGCTGAAAATATTTTTGTGTATTTCAGCAACCTACCAACTGGCCCTCGATGATCCATCCTAATATGTAGCAAAGCAAACACCAGAAATGAAGACATGTTGGGCTACCTAAATGGACAAATTTTCAACTAAATGGGGGACATTCATATTGTTTTCAACATGAAGACCCATTTAACAACACTTCTATAACTCAAAGCGAGTATCCATTTGTAAATTTTTGGTTGTAAAGTCCATGGTGGACTAGAAAGCTTTGGCCAAGATATAAGCTTTATGGTGCTACTACCAAGAGCCATCTTACTCGTAGCGTCCAACTACAATAGACGAGACAGCCACAATAGCAGCAAGCCTTGTGAACGATAGCCCCAAGTAATCCTCTCAATTAATGAATCACATGAGGCACGCCACATGCTCAGCAAAATGGCTCAATCAAATTTTGTTTTTTCTTCCGGCTACCACTGCCTATGCAACTGCATGGCTAACTCATGTGGTACCTTTTGTAATTGGACCATTTTCTTTTGAGCTTGTATTATTAGTGGGCTAGCCCAAAGTCCTTTACTTTTAGGGTGTTGTATAAATGATTGTATTGTAGAGTTCGAATAAACGATGAATTTGACGAATTGGATTGTGGCTACTTCTCTAGTCTTCGTCTCTCTCCTTCTGGGTCCTTCATCTCCTTCTTCTTCTCGTTCTTGCTATGGTTCTTTATGCTATTTCTTCCGTCCCGCCTCTCTTCTTCTCTGACCTGAATTCTTTTCCCATTCTTCCTTCTATGAATCTGTTTTCTCCTCTCTACTGTTTCTTTTCTTCTTCTGCTTTCTCCTCCTCTTCTCTGAATTGATTCATCAATTCAGCTTTCTCTCTCTAATTCTTCTTACTTTTTAACATTTAATCCTCCCCAATTCTATTTAACATTTTATTTGGTTATAATTTCAGCTCATTCAGTTGAAGGAACTCCATATTTGTTTTATACTGTTTAAAACTGCTTGTTGTTGATTGAAATTTACAGAAATTAAGCTCCAACCATAATAGCAACACGGACCACCGGCTTCAATTCACTTTTCTCGACTCCCGCTGTTGGACAAAATTGTTTGTTCCTCAATCTCCTCCTGTTAGCGTCGCTGCTACAACAGTGTCTTGCCTAATGCCCAATGTTACTTTTTGGCGCTAAATGGGTCTAGTGCACTCTTCTATCAATTGACAATAATTTGATTATGGCAAAGTAGGGGAATGAGAGGAAAAGATATGCTTTAGACATTGAGCCTTGTGTTTTTTGATTTTTGGAAGCTGTGTAGATCACACCAGTACAATATCACATTTGTTGGTTTTTGCCCAAGGTGATGCTACTGTGAAAGGGCCACTCCATGTGGCGCATGTGGTGCTCCTTTATTGGTTGGAGGTTTTCCCTACAGACCCCAGCCAATAGGGAGGCACCACATGTGCCTCCAGAGTTACAGGAGGAATTTTGGAGAAGAAAATGGTGGCGAAGGTGGTGGTGGCAGCCGATGGTTTTCCTAGTATTAGTTCTGATGGGGACTCTATTTTCTAGTTTCGGTTTGTGGCAAGGGTGAGGGTGAGGGTGAGGGCGTGGGTGAGGGAGTAAAAAATGATTAAATTTTTTTTTTAAATTTAATTTATTTAGGATTTATTTGTGCTTTTTTTGAAAAAAATTGGGAGTATGATTGTAATTTGTTCTTTGTTTTTATTTAAATATGATAGTATATTTGTCATTTTACAATTTTTAATTGAACTGGATAAAAATGGATGAAAACGTCATTTTTAACAACGAAACTTGAATATAGGGATGAAAATGCAAAAGTTTGAACTGTAAGGACGTTTAGCCAAATGTAATAAACCTCAGAAAAAAGTATGATTTCGTAGGATGCAATACAGGTGAGGTAAGGTAGTGGGTCCCGAGGAAAGAAAATATAAAAATAATTTGTAGAGAGAGAATTGTGTTAGCAGTATTATTATTGATAAAGCTTTTAGAGAGAGAGCAAGAAAGAAAATAGTGCTGAACTGAGAGAAAAATAAGGGCGGTTGATACACTGAAATTTCCCGTTTTTCTGCGCAATCTGTATATATATAGAGATAGTGTGGATCCTCTTTTGTGCTAATCGATGTTGTATATGTGTAAAAATTCAGAAATGGTTGAATCCGACTCCAACATTTTTCTTGAAGCTGCTGTTCCGATATTCTTCTCTGATGAATTCTCAAATCTCTAGACCTAATACTGACCAGATCGTTTTTTTAATCATTTTTCATTCTGGTAATTTATTGAAGTGAAAATAGAAGGCATTTAGTTTTTTTTTTTATTTTTTGTGTTTTGATTGGTTGATTGTTAAATCTTGGGAGAAAGAGTGGGGGAAAATGAACGGTGGTGATGGGGGAGAAGTAGCGGCAGCTCCGACAGGTTCACCGCAGCCGCTCGAGTGGAAATTCTCTCAGGTGTTCGGCGAGCGGACGGCCGGCGAAGAAGTACAAGAAGGTGAGAAATGGCTGTGTAAATAAATACACGAATGGATGAAATTGTGTGCTTTTTGGATCTTGGAATTGAGGTTTGGGTTTTTTTTTTTTTTTGATCTGCTTTTGAATTGTTAACTGGTAGAAATCAACTCGGTTTTTGAAGACTTAATGTAAATTAATTGGATCGAGGATGGCGATTTAAGCGAGTGATTTGCATGTCAATCTTGATTAAGGATTTGAGGGTTAATTAGTGTAGGTGCGGACCCAATTAAGTTAAATACAGTTTGGTTCTGGTTTTTCTCACTACATGCATTTGTTTTTGTGTTGAATTTTTATCCCTTATTGTAGTTTTGGATCTCTGTAAATGCCGTGTTGGGTATTTAAACTACCTTTTTCTTTCATGACCTGAAAAAACCAGAGCTCCCATAACTTGAATTGCAAGTGTTGATTTTATTTTTGTGCAAAGTGATAGCTGGCTTTCTCCACTCTGAATGCGAGAATTGGTAGGGATAGAAGTTATTTGATTATTGAATTTCAGTTATGGTAATTATGATCATGTAATAGATATCTGAAAATACCTCTTGTTATTTTTGGTTGAAGCTCTATGACAATTTGTGATTTTGGGTTAAAGCTGTACTGCAATGTAGGACGTATAGTAAAATCATTTGCGGCTTCCAAAAGATAACAATGTTGTCTAGTTTGAAACCGACTAGGAGTTTCCAAATGTAGTCAGAACTGTGCAAAGGTGAACTGCGGGAAGGTTTCAAATGATGTTTGTCATTTTGGCGTGCCCTGGCAGTGTTTGAACCGTGTTTTATGTCTTTTTATATTAGTTATTAGAAAGACAAAAGAGTGACGATTAAGCTTATTTCTGCTTCCAAGTTAAAGTGAAGGTTAGCTCCTTTTTCGAATTACTATATTTTTTACAGGTGGTTTAGTAATGTACTGTACATCGACCATGTTGCCCAATCAGGTTTCATCCATAGACTTATTTGTGCACTGTACTCATTATTATCTTACCAATTAAGGAGAGTGGGCGAGCGTATGGATTATTGTAATCATGATGTATTGAATAGTGGCTGGTCTAAAACCACGGATCCAGTTAAATTGCAATATGTAAGGTTTTTGAGTTTGTTTGGATGGTACTTCACATGAGAGTTGGATTTTCAACATGTCAATTGTGTAACTTCAATTATCTCTCTCATGCAAAAATAGGCTTGTGCGATGGGCGTTCAGAAGGGTACCTATGGTGAGAGCAGAGAAAACATAAATTTGGAAGTCGTTTGTGAAGTGTATTAGTTTAACATATGTAGACAGACTTCATTATTTGGATGATTCAAACATGATTTGGATTTTCAAACGATGAGTTTCTGAGCAAATTATAAATTCCTCACTCCCGTGTATCTAAATCTCTTTGTGATTTAGTTTTGCTTGTGCAACTGTACCTTGCCATATATTGGCAACACGGCTGTAAGTAATAATCCACTGATTCCACAAGTCCAAAATATTTTACCTTTACAAGAATACAGTTTTTCCCAGTTGTTTGTCAACATGCTTTACTTCTTCCCTGTTCTTCTTTGTGAATCACGCTTACACGAAAAATAAAGAAGTCTATATATTAACTGAACAACAGACAGTTAGACACTAAACTAGATTCTTGTGATTGCCTATGAATGACATTGATAGATACTACTTTTAGGAACATTTAATAAGTTTGATGAAGCCACTAACCCTTGTATCCACAAATGCATGCATTTGATGTGTTGTTGACTCTGACATTGTATCTGCCATCAGTTTAGTATTAGTTAGAGCATGTTATTATTCTCGATTTTTGGGAGGCTTATTTGACATGTCAAATAACTGTTGTTGCAGAAATAGTTTTTTATTCAGTGAAAAATATGGACTTAAATCAGCATCTGTCCATATTCTGTAACTTGTCTTCTAATTTCAAATCCTGGAGAATGTTGCTATAGAGCACCTTATATTTACTCTTGTGGCATATCTATGATTTTATTTGTTTCGCTGTTATTTTAGTACTGGTTCTCGTAGATAGATGAGTTCCCGAATTGTAAGAGGTCAAGTTTTTAGAACATGGGCCTAAGATATTCTAATATGCTTTTTTTGTTTTAACTTTCAGTTGATATAATCTCTGCAGTCGAGTTTGATAAAAGTGGTGACCACCTTGCTACCGGTGACCGTGGTGGAAGGGTGGTGTTATTTGAAAGAACTGATGTGAAAGAGGTGATGTTCAAAATTTCAAGTGCTGATTTATTTAAAATAGTCAAATATATTCTTACCTTTTCCTTTTGCAACTTATTTTGCAGCGTGGTGGAAATAGAAAAGATTTGGAGAGGATGGACTATCCAGGTACTCAACATCCAGAGTTTCGTTACAAAACTGAATTTCAGAGCCATGAACCTGAGGTATTTATTTCCACTTTTGTTTGTTGCCTCTCTGTGTGTGCCCATGAGATTCAATGATTGGTCTTTGTAAATACGCTGCCCTGGATATTAACAGCGAAGTTGTGAATGGTCATCTTGATGTCTCTACTCTTTTACTTCCCCCCTACCCAACTTCCTTCAAAAAGGAAAAACAAAACAACAAAATGAATAAATAATTAAACAAATAAATTATAAAAAAAATCTTTAGACTTGTTAACATACATGCATTCACATATTCCTTTCAGTTTGATTATCTCAAGAGTCTGGAAATTGAGGAGAAAATCAATAAGATCCGGTGGTGCCAGACAGCTAATGGTGCAGCTTTTCTTTTGTCCACTAATGACAAAACCATTAAGTTTTGGAAGGTGAGATAACCAATTTCATTTTTATTTAATCATTGTACATGGCAGTAACGAGAAAGTTGTATAACTTAAGCGTTCTAAGTTCATTGTTACAGCTGTAAAATGGAACATCCAGCCTTGTGTTCATGGTACCTGGATCTTGTACTTAGCATGCAAAGGATTTGACGCCTTTATTTCTCAATGCACAGGATCCTGCTCTCTGGATTTTTCTTTTTTCTTTTCTTCCAATATCTTAATATGCTTTATTTCATGGGCTTTGTTGTTCCCTTTTCTTCTATGAGTCCAGCAACCTGATATTGTGTTTATAGTTTATGGTTTACATTTCTCTTTGTAAGGCAAATTGGTCTTATGCAAGTTAGTTGTAGATCTGCTTGGTGTGAAGCTTTGGTGTTTTTTGTAATCTAAATCAGGGGAAAACTTGATTGGACGTGTTTGTTAGTTCAAATATGTGTGAGCTGCTATTACTTGTGATTTTCTCAAATATGATTTTATATCACTTGATTTCTTTCCAGCATCCAGTTCTTGAGTGGAAAATTGGTTTTTATGCCTTTGTTCGTCCCATGATTTTAATGCTTAGTATTTAATTAAACAGGTCAAAGAGAAGAAAGTAAAGAAAATTTGTGAAGCAAATGTGGATCCTTTGATAGGTGCTACAAATGGAAGTGTTGCCCGTTCAAGTATTTCTTCAAGCCCTAATCAGCATATTGCTAATGGGGGCTATCTGGACCAATCTTATAACTGTACGGAAAATGACAGATCCTTTCCACCTGCAGGCATTCCCTCACTGCGATTACCAGTGGTAGTTGTACTTAAACTAAGCTATAGTTACACTTGCAGTATCAAGGTTTCCGTAGGATCCATTTATTTTTGGGTGTGTTCTACATCAATGGAATTAATGTGCACTCTCTCTCTCTCTCTCTCTCTTTGATTTATTCTGTGAAAGGAATCTGATCATGGCTGATTATTTAAATTAGTTATTCAGAATGTGAAATTTTTTCTTTACTTAGTGTCAACTGGTACCCATTCTCAAATGCACTTAAACATTCGCTATGAATTTTCACTACAAGTATATTTCTGTGAGTTTCATGTATACTTAAAATTGTGTACTTGTTTTGACTTTCGCCTGAATTGTGCATTCATAAGCCTGCAAGTTCACACGGGCAATCACTAGGCAGTCCTATAATGGACAAGTTGTAGTTGTCATTGTCTAATGAATGCTTTGTTTTATTATATACGCAATTTTCTTCCTAACACTTTGGTTATACAATCTGTAGGTTACAAGCAATGAGATCAGCCTTGTTGCAAGATGTAGGAGAACATATGCCCATGCACACGACTACCATATCAATTCTATTTCAAATAACAGGCATGATATCCATATTTTATGTCAATAGTTAATGACTACCAAATTTTTATGTATTTTTAGTTTTTGTTTGGAACATTTCTCTAACTGTGAGTTTTGACTGCCTCATTATCACCTGATGTTAACACTGTGGATTCAATTCCTTCTGACTTTTAGGCCTCAAGCTAGACGAGGGAAAGCAAGGATATTTTTTCAATTTCATCAAAATTTATACGAACTTAAAGCTTATTTATCTGATCAATGATGGATGGATTGGTTCATCATATGAATTCCTGGAGAGTGTAGTGAAGAAGAAAACAAAAGTTCATTTCCCAAGTATTTTTCACTACTTGATGCGAGGACAATTGATACAGCATAAATGCATTGATTCGTGGTCAAGCACATGATGCCTTTATTTCTTCCTCTGTTCATACATGCACCCTCCTACGCCAGTTTCTTCCCTGGTTTTTCCTTTCTTCTAGGACCCAATTTGATAGCTGAGCGTCTTTTGAGAAAGTCGAAGTTGATATCGCTGAGAATATGAATCATTAGCTTAATCTGTTTCTTGGTGCATCCTTATGAAAAGTATATAAATAAACATTTTTTTTTTATAATTTTCATGCAGTTGGTTTATCTCTGCAAACATTCGTAATAGAATTCAAATATTATCCATCTAACTAAAAATTAGTGATTATGGACCTTTTTTAGTCTATTTATTCCACTCAACGAAGCCTTAACCTCTGAAGGTGCATAAATTTGTATCCTTGAATATTTTAATCCCTTACATATACAAGATGTGATGTATGCTGTTGATACATTATCAATAACATTTTTATAAACTCTTCCTGGGAACTGTAATTTGTTCTTTCTTTTGGTAATGTGAAACTCACCAATTAATATCCATCTTTAATGCTTTCCAGTGATGGAGAAACATTTATATCTGCTGATGATCTGCGAATAAATCTTTGGAACTTAGAAGTAAGCAATCAAAGTTTCAACATCATTGATGTGAAGCCAGCAAATATGGAGGATCTAACTGGTAAGTTCTTTTTTTGTGCAAGTTCCATATATCCAATTCAATTTGAAATTGGAATTTAAATTCCATTTTCAGTGCTTGACTATAATGGTTCTTTTCGAGTGACAAGCACAGTAGGAAATGGTGGCGTAATCCACTAGGAAATGGTGACATGATTATGCCACCACTTCTGATTGTCATACCTGTTTCTGTTCATGTAATCTATCATCACTGATGAAACAACAAAGTCACTATATATCCATGAAATTCATTATTTTATGAAATTTGAAAAAAGCATTGCAAACAGTTTGGCTGATTGTCATGTTGCAGAACCAGGACATTGACTTTCTTTTGATGACATCTTATTTCTTGTTGCAGAGGTGATAACATCAGCAGAGTTTCATCCTTCTCATTGTAACATTTTAGCATATAGTAGTTCAAAAGGATCAGTTCGTCTCATTGATTTGCGCCAATCAGCCTTGTGTGATTCACATTCTAAACTGTAAGTGCTTTAGTTACTATTTTATTTTATTTTCCTGATGAAATCACTTCTGTCTAGCTTGTTTTGTCTGCTTCACATTAAAACACTCAAATAACTGTCCCAAGTAGAAGGTTGGCATGTTATGAACGTTCCACGTTGATTCTCTTTTTTTGTTCAACTGCTTTTTTATTTTTATAAACGAAACGTAGATTTTTTTATATACAGCTTTGAGGAACAGGAGGCACCTGGTTCAAGGTCATTTTTCACTGAAATAATAGCTTCAATTTCTGATATTAAGTTTGCAAGGGATGGCAGATATATACTGAGTCGTGATTACATGACCCTCAAGGTTCTGTTGTTATTTCCTCCCTTTGAGCTTTATATTCTTTTAATGCAGCAATTTGTAACAATGTTTATACTTTGTTTTTTGAATACATTTTGCTCAGTGGCTCCAGCATTGAGACGTTGAAAATAAGTGTATGATTCTGGATGACTAATACAAAAATCAGAAAATTTGTCAAGAAAAATGATACTGAGTGATGGAAACTAGTTGCTTCCTGGTGTTGAAGCACTAAGTTCCATTTAGAAGTTGCAAACAAAGGAAGAGCTTGAAGTTTGGCATTTGAGATGGAAAAGAACCTACGTATTACCAATTTTAAGTTTTTTTACTAATTGGCCTCAGAATGTCTTCTATTTTCAAAACCAGAGCTAAAGATGAATACTTAGTGCACAATCCCGTGGAGCTAGTATATATTATAATTTGGATTTCAATTATAAACATGGTGTAGATTTTGGTCTGTTACTGATCCATCTTATTTGGTGTCAGTTGTGGGATATCAATATGGATTCTCGTCCCGTGTCGACCTTCCAGGTTCACGAGTATTTAAGACCAAAGGTGAATTATCTTATTCCAGGAAAGTTATGACAAAGCACTTTCTGCTAATATTGTTTTTCCTTGAGCTGATTAGATTGTAATTTGATAAGTCCAGCTGTGTGATTTGTATGAAAGTGATTCCATTTTTGATAAATTTGAATGTTGCCTGAGTGGTGATGGTCTTCGAGTAGCAACTGGTTCTTACAGGTATACTTAAGGTCTCCTGAGTTTTATCACCATTACCGATGTTTCTCTGTTTTTTGGAGCTAATTAAAGACTTAAATATGATTTCAGCAATCTCTTCCGCGTATTTGGATGTGCAGCAAGCAGTACTGAAGCAACTACTCTGGAAGCTAGCAAAAACCCAATGAGGTACTGCAACCCAATTAGTTTTGACACGGTGGTGTAATGTTGATTTATTGCATTATTGGTTGTTATGGGTAAGAAGTGGACACTTCGATTGTCCTTTCAGAAGACAAGTTCAGACCCCTTCAAGGACAACTTCAAGATCCCTGAGCTGTAGTATTTCTCGTGTTGTCAAGCGAGGTATGATTTTTGCCCCATTCCACCTTTTTCCTAAATAGTACACATTCTAGCACAATTCCTTTCCTACATGTTTGGAAGGGAGGATTGGATATGACTGCATAGTTTGAAGAAGAAAGAATATTTTTTCATTAAGTGTCTAGTCTTATCCAGTCCAGTCCAATACTGTATATCAAATATACTTTCAGGTTTTTACTTTTTCTCAATTCTAAGAGTGTTGGGATCTCTCTTGCAGGTTCCGAAAGCCCAGGAGTTGATGCCAATGGGAATTCATTTGATTTCACTACCAAGCTACTCCACCTGGCATGGCACCCAACTGAAAACTCGATTGCCTGTGCTGCTGCAAATAGCTTGTACATGTATTATGCATAAGTGATTACTGGAGCTAGATCAAA
This sequence comes from Fraxinus cuspidata, assembly GCA_903798385.1. NCBI lineage: Eukaryota > Viridiplantae > Streptophyta > Magnoliopsida > Lamiales > Oleaceae > Fraxinus > Fraxinus cuspidata. The sequence goes on along the minus strand of CAIGRP010129497.1, from coordinate 2,436 downwards.
GCTTTAGCATTGCTACTCAAGAATGCCTCTATCCTTAGCAAACTGAGGCTCTACTATCTCACATCCATGTGCCTCAGTAGAAATGGCGCTCATGGTACTTGCAACAGAGCTACTTGTCCTTTTAGCCTATAGATGGCTGGTTTCCTTCCTTCCCGTCTTTGCTATCTCTGCTTCACCCTAAATTTCTTTTATTTTTTACTACTCCCCTCAGAAGGGAAGCTGTGGTGTTCTGTTCTTATCTAATTAGGTTTAAGTCGGGAAAGAATGTGATTGTAGCTCTCTTACAAACAAAAACTATAGGATGTCCTATATTATCCCAGTTTTAAGGAAAATGTAGTTTTACTCGAAATCATCCCCCAAAGGAGCTGCTGATAAACTTGCAGGGCATTCAGTTCTATTCAGTTTTTCTTTGGCAGGGTAAAACTTTTCTCATAGTAAAATGCCTGCTTTTATTATAGAATTTCGGTAAAGGAATTTAAGCTCCAACCGCAACATAGATTTTGGTGCTATTTACCATATTTCGATATTTATCTCTGATTGAGCAGGCCTGCACCGTGTATGTCGTGCAATGTCATAATTCAACACCTTAGTCGTTGATGGTCATATTGACAACCTGTTCAATACAGATCAATGACTTGCAAAATTGAAAGGTTGAGGGTGGAAGCTGGGATGAAACTGTCAAAGTTGATAATTAAGGGTGCAATTTTCCATTAACAATGAAAATTAGGTTAAAAGATGATAATAACTTAATTAAAACTCTGGTTAATTATTCTAGATAAAAATATCTTTATACTAACATATATTTCTCAATAATTTTAAATACACCGTAAATATTTGTGTCTTCTTTTCTATGCTTGATGTTGGCCGATCAACAATACTTTTCAGTTAGGGGTGTCAATGAATCGAGTCGCGAGCCGAAATTTTTTGCTCAGGCTCGGTTCGAGTAAAAATATTTCGAGTTTTTTTTTAGCCCGAACTGAGCAAAAGTTTGGCCAAAAAATTTAGGCTTGACCGGAGATTTCGGCTCGAGCCTTAGCAAGCAGAGCTGGGCCGGTTGAGCCGCTCGGTTTTTTTTTTTTTTGTGACAAATGTAAAATTTTTTTAAAGAATTTAAAATTTGTGCAATTTATACGTATTATAAATAATAACTAAATATTAACGTATAAAAAAATAGTTAAAATGGAAAGAAAGAAAGAAAAAAAAAGAGAGAGGCATGCAATGTTTTTTTTTTTAGCCCATCGAGCCCTCAGCTCGAGCCGACGCCCCAAAATGGGGCTCGGTCCCACCAAGTCCGAGCCATTTTGCCATCCCTAAACATATATAGAAAATCTCCTTTTATTCTCGCTAAAATCATTACTTATATTTGGTCCAAATAAAACTTGAACATAATTATTGAAGATCAAATACTGTGAGCAAATACAAATTCAAGGTTCAATATGTTAGAATTTAATGACCTTTATTTTTCACAAATTTGCTGCACGTATATACCTTTCTATAGCGTTCAACAAGAAATCATATAAAAAATTTAAACTTACCTAGAATACAATCTCAACCCACATTAAGTTCAGTTAGGGTTTTGAGATTCGAGAAATTTTTTTCTTAGTAAAATCCCGACTCGATGCTAGTCGAGACAACTATGGTGGGGGGGGGGGGGGTTGAAATGGACAATTTGTGGAAAAAAAGGTAAAAAAACACGCTTCCATATAGAAATTGCTTCCAACGAATAGTCCAGTCTGTGGTCAAACGATACGAGGAGCAGCAAAATACTCCACAGTCAGAAGGACATAGTCAAAGTCGTTACGAGCCCATGACAGAAATGAGCCATCGAACCATGCGTGCATTGCTTGGTGAACTCACGCAAGATGTCGTAGAATAGGTAAACTTGCAAAATGTTCATAATTTGGAAAAGTTTACTCAAAATGTGAATGTGCATTATGACAATATGGCCAAACAACTTAACACTTTAAATGAAATTATGAATAAGTTAGTAGGCCAAATATGTCAGCCGGTGATGCCAAGCATGGGAAATCACTTTCAAACTAGGATGATTGTGGGACATAATTCCCCGATCCCGAGTTCGAGTCTGGGATTAGAACCACTTTTTGGGCCATCTACTTCTAACCAGGGGGGTAGTGGAACAGCGAATATGAATAGTGGTAGTGGAATACCAAACTTGGGGGGTAACCCGAACGTTAGAAACAATGTCCATACCAATGGATAGAGAGACAATGATGTCCAAACTAATGGACAGAACATCCCACGTGTTAATGATGGTGGAAATACTCAGGCTAATGGTAATAATGGTTTGAATAACGGCGTTTCTGCTACAAACCAAGGACCAAATATCAGGCCTTAAGTAGTTCCACCAATAAATCAACCTGTAGGAATTCCATATCCCAACGTTATGTTGAGAAATCAAATTATGGAAATAGTACA
>CAIGRP010129493.1:0-10008 GCA_903798385.1 Fraxinus cuspidata | reverse complement strand
GATGAATCGTTGAAGGAGAATCTAACACGACATACACCTTGATCTATCTAGCAACATATTTTTATTACATTAATTGAAACCTAGAGGCTTTCATTTTCTCAATGGTTAATTAATTAATTTTAGTATAATTTTTTACCTCGTACATATTTAAAAATTAATTATTCACCTTCATATAAACATTTTAAGTTTTTCCAAACAAGCACTAAAAAATGTTTTATAACATTTATTGTATAAATAATTAAATACTCAATTAGCTTATATATCTGTTGTAAGTGGGCCAAAATGTAGCATATATATGATAACATATTTTAGTCACTTAAAAAAATGATTATAGATCAAAATTTCTTGCATTTTTTCCTTAAAATAAAAAAAATAATTTAAGCGGTATTTCACTGTACTCTCAATCAAGAAATTATGATCACATTACTAAAGAATTAGACGTTTGTTATAAAAGGATTTTTCAATGAAATATTTACAAGTGAGCTGTGTTCACTATAACCAGTAAAATAAGGTCCTTTTAAAAATTTTGTCCAATTTACAATTTTTTTCTTAAAACTATCCTTTGACCTTTTGCAAGTTTCTTTAGGTTTTCTTTCTTCTTGCTTACTTCGCTTTCTTATTCGGTAGGCATTACGCAGAGGGGCCATTAAAACCCCAAAAAATAAAAAGAAGGGTAATTAGCTCCCATACTGATTTTTTTTTTTTTTTAGCTAAGTGCTATTTTTCAATTATGTTTACAAACAATGAATTTTAAGAATAATTTTACATGTACATAAAGAATTACAAAAATAAAAATAAAAATTACAAATAGATGAGGTGTCAAAAGGAGAGTGAATTTTTTTTTTATATTTTATTTGATTAAAGAAATTTTGATTTAATTATATTTTACCACATTATATATACACGGATTGTAAATGTCAATTTCGCAGTTTAAAATCGTGAGAGATTTTGGGATGTTTTCAAATCCCTAAATTTACTCTAAATCTCATCAATTATCACATTTGATGAAATTTTAGCTGAATTGAGTAGGGTTCACGTTATGCTAAATGGTGGCTATATTGAGTCATTGACATCACATTTTTTTAAATAATTACACTATATTTTCATTGCATGAAATGTCACTAATCTTCACTTGTTATATTTATGTCATCACATTATTATCGTCAATTTTTCATTAATTAACATTAGGCAATTATATTCATGCCACAATTTTTTATTTTTTACCACTTTTTAATTGCACTTAAAATTCTTAATCTTTGCTCAATATAGCACTTATATCCATAACGATTTTTATGTCAATTTTAACCTCAAATTTTTCATTAGTTAATACATTTTATATTTGATATTAGTTTTATGTTTAAAAGTTCGTCGAAATGGCCTTAAAACAAGTAAACAACTTATTTTTTCATCATATTTCTAAAAAAAAAAGTGTGAAAAATATTTTTGCCTCATTTCAAAGCACGATAACAATATATTTTGATATAAATCATTATCAAGGACGAGACGTACTAATTAAAAGAAATTAAAATATAAGAATTCGACGAAAAAAATTAAGAAAATAATTGTTACAATGAGTAAAGATCGAAGAGTTTAACTATAATTAAAATGTGGTGTATCAAATAAAAATTGTGATATCAATATAACCATCCTTAATATTATATTAACATGTCATAAAAAGACTTATTTGTCCCTAATTTTTATTTTTAAATTCAAATATAAAATTGCGATTAAATATTATTCGTGCTATAAAATTTTTTAACGAAAGCCTTCATTGGTGATAATATGTTCTAATATGAAATATTGAGGGTAAGAAAATACTTATTTGCACCCCCTTATTTTTTTTTAAAAAAAAATTACTAATATGAAAGTGCAATTAAATATTGTCCACGCTTTAAAAAAAACTTTGAACGAAAACCTTCGTTCGGATAATATGTGCTAATATGAAAATTGAAGATAACAAAAGATTTATTTGCTTGTCGTACTTTAAAAAAAAAAAAAGTTACAAATATAAAAGTGCAATTAAGTACTTTCCACACTATCAAAAAATTTGAATGTGACAACTAGTTATTTTATGCATCAAATAAAAATTGTCAGAAGTAAGTCACATAAAATTATTATCGGTAGTTTTCATTAGGAATAACATTATTTTTTTGATTGAGTAAAAATGGTGGTTTTATTCAAGTGGCATTTTTGATAACTACACCGTATTATAATTATACTAAATGTCATTAATATTTATTCATTATCACACTTGTATTCTTAACTTTTTTTTGTATTTTTTTTCACAATCTTATTTTTAACATTTTATTAATCAAAACCTTATTCTTAGTCCTGATTTTCGTTCAAAAATATTGTTAACGTACTTTAAAATGAGGGTCAAATATTTAATCGTATTTATGCATTATTATTTATTTTACTTAATTCAAAAATACAATGGACAAATGAGTCTTTTTACGCGGTCTTAAAAAAAAATTGGGGAGAAACCACAATGAAAAATAATTTATGTTGATTTGAGAATAAGGATAAGATATAAAAAAATTTAAGACAAAAATATGATAATTTGTAAAGGCTATAATCCTTTCATACAATTAAAATATAATCTATATGTTAAAACTTGTAGTGTTGTTCATTAAAATGTCACAGACTACTGAAAAAACAACTATTGACAATTTAAAAACTGTGGTGTTGTTTGTGACATTTTGATCCCTATTTTCTTTCAAGTGTTTTGGTTTGAGTTTTGTGATCCTATTATGCAAATTACACGATCATCAATTGGTGTTTTTTTTTTTTTTTAATAAGCAGCTATGACATTTTTGTGCATACTTCAATTAACATTCTTTAAGAACTTGCATTTAACCCCTTTTCTGCTTTTTAGAATGGTCTTATTCTAAATAACCTAATTAACCAGCTCTAATATGTGGAAAAATAATTGTAATCCATATTTTATACATATGTGACGTTGAATACCTAGTAGTCTAAATATATTCTCACCGCATTTTAATTATATGAGAAGTTCACAATATTTACTCATTATCATATTCACGTTCCCAACTTTTTTCAACATATTCTCCTTCTCAAATTAATAAAACTTCTTGCTGATGACGATTTCTATTCAAAAAATTTGTTGAGACAGAGTAAAAGAGCTTTATTTCTCATCATATTTTCAAATAAGCAAAAAAAAAAAAAAAGATATTGAATCACGAAAAAATATTTGTCCTCATTTGAAGCACTTCAGCTGTATTTTTGCACGCAAACTGTGATTAAAGGCAATATTCGCTAGATAGTAAAATATTAAAAATAAGAATGTGATGAAAAAAGTTAAAAATATAAATATGATAATGAATAAATATTAAGAATGTAAACCACCCTAACCATTAAGAATGTAATGTTTATTTGTACTTGTGGCCTATTTGGAATCCATTCTCCAACGTGTATGATTTTTCTTTCCATAAGTTTGAGGAAGAAATAAAGGATAAATTTCTACCTAGAAGTGGAATTTTGCCGTCCAGTCAAATTTCTTGGATCCAAATACGAGACCAGATTAGACTCAGAAAATCAGAGGAATTATGGGCCCATTTACCCAAATGGCCTTTGACCATTAAAATCTTAAAAAGAAAAATTAAAATCCTACAATTACTCCTCTCATTTGAAACATGGAGAAAAAAAAGGAAAAGACGAGGAAAACAACAACTAATCGAAAATCGTGTTACTTTTAAAATTGACTCGGACAAAGAGGCATATTTTCATTTTGACTTTTCAACTTATTCATATTTCCACAATGGCATATTTAATGGCAAAAGACAAAAACGCCCTTAAGTATATAAAACAATTACAAAATATTGTTTTGTTTAAAAGACAATACCACCATTTAATTAACAAATAAAAACCAAACACTCCCAACGTAAAATTTTAAAATAAACTTACTTTTGTTATCTGTATATTTTAACACAGATAAAATCTCTCACATCTTTCATCAGCTTCAACCTTAAAATCTGAAAAAAATTTCAAACGTTAAAGCCTGAATTTTTTTTATATCAATCACTTTGAATCGGTAAGTATATTTACGTATGTTTAATTTCGTTTTCGTTAAATCAGTATACATTTTAATCATTAAATTTATTTCGACATAGATAGTTAATGTAGATAAAACATTTTAACAGATTTATAATTTTTTAAAACGTGAACGAGAAAAAAATTATCTGCATTTTAGGATGAAATGGATTTGGCGAAAAATAGTCGATCAACTGTTTTGCCGACTGTTAACTGTTGGCCGGCAGTTTTACCGACTGTTAGGATGTTAAACAGCCGTTGTCGTTAACAATCGAAACAGCCGACTGTTTTGCTTTTTTTTTTTTAAATAAAATTATTGTTAAAAGTCGAATTTTCTATTATGTAGCCACATGTCGGCTGTTAACAGTCGAAATAGTCGGCTGTTTCACCTTTTTTTTAAAAAAATTATTTTTAAAAATCGAATTTTCGACTGTATTTTTTTAAAATAATTCTGTCCAACTGTTTCGCCTTTTTTTTTTAAATTTCTGTTAAAAAGCCGAATCTTCGATTGTATTTTCTTAAAAAAACGTTTCTTCTTGCAGATATGGTTGTAATGTCAATTTGTTACTTTGACGACTTCGAATTGGATGAAAAAGATCAATAGGTATGGAGATGGACAAACGATAGACGTGGTAGTACTCCAATTTCCATAACGAATAGTACAATATATGCGAGAATATATCATGATTTACAAAACAAGTTGATGTCGACCCCTCTCAGTACGATATGAAACTGAGATTTCGATTCAAGGATGATTCATCTATTCCGATTCCACATATGAATGTTACTTATGATGAAAAAGTGAATTATATATTTGAATTTACCAAAATGTACACGACTTATCTTTGGGTGACTTTAGTGAGGAATGATGTCGCCGAAGGTGAACACAAAGATTTGGATGAAGGGGGTCACAATGCCAATGATTTTTGGGACACATTGACGATAGTTCGTGAGGATGATGTGGTTATTCCCGAACCAGTTGTTCCTCATCGTGATCTCACTGTTACAAATAAGGATTTGATTGTTTTATCCCGTCGGAGACATGAGTGGGGTGGGAGCGCAGGGATTGGAATGAGTGATACGTCATCTAATTCTTCACATGTGGTTCCAGATAATGAGTATTTATATGTCGAGCAACTGTTCGAAACAAAGAAAGATTTGCAGGAAGTTGCGCATCGATTTCAAATTCTTTATTTAATTATATATGTAAAAAATTCAAACAAAACGAAACTATTAAATTAAATAAAGAATATAAANATGAGTGATACGTCATCTAATTCTTCACATGTGGTTCCAGATAATGAGTATTTATATGTCGAGCAACTGTTCGAAACAAAGAAAGATTTGCAGGAAGTTGCGCATCGATTTCAAATTCTTTATTTAATTATATATGTAAAAAATTCAAACAAAACGAAACTATTAAATTAAATAAAGAATATAAATATTATTTAATTAAATTTGAAAAAAATTAAAGATTTGTTTACAATGAATATTTAATTAAAGAATTTTAAATTATAAAATTAAAAGGAAAAAAAGAAGAAGTTGCTAATTCGTTAAAAAATAATATTTCATTCTAGTAATTATTAATTTCAAATTCTTTATTTAATAATATATATATATATATTATTAAAATTAAATAAATAATATAAATATTATTTAATTAAATTAATCAAAAAATTAACTATGAAACAAATTAAATAAAGAAAAAAAAAATTATGGCCGACTGTTAACAGTTGTCATGGGTATTTTTGGCTTTTTGTTAGTAAATGTTATGTTTTAACTTTTTTATCTCTCTCTTTTTTTAATTGTATTACTACGTCAAAGGCCTATATGGAAATATGCTCTAGTCAAGAAGCCATTTCCCAGTATTTCCTCTCGAAAATCGACCCCTTCAACAGTAACTTCATCTTTTTTACTAATATTCAAGGTTAAATTCTATTAAAATAGTTTATTTCCTTGATTTTGCAAATGAGTAGTTCATGAATCTTTTATTTTTAACTGTAATATTGATGGGCCATGTAATTTACGCTTTCAATACATGTATTAAAATGTACATGTGGTTATAATTGAAGATTATATGGAAAATGGAGGAGAAATGGATGTTTTGGGGGATTTAAAGCTCGTCGTTCCACGGTTTGGCGTTGATGAGGGGCGGCTCAAGGGAGTAGGTGAAGACCTCCTTCACCAATGCAGGGCAGTATCTTTTTGCATTTTTTTTCATGTTTCTTTCCTTGTGAAATGATATCTAGTATATAATTGTACGATAAAATGAATTTCTTTCTTGCTTTTTGGTAGTATATAGTTGGTTATTTGGGTTTATATGCATTGTTCCATTTTCATAATTTTTATATAAGCTATTAACATTTGTAAGCTACTACACTCTTAACATTAAATTGAGAGAACACACAGGGAAAGTTGCATGCAGTTGTTGAAATTATTGTTCAAAATCAATAAAAAATAATTTTGGAATGAAAAATTGATTTGGAAGCCAAAAGCTTGCACTATGCAACCACATAGTCCAAGAGGGATGCAGTCTCAGGTATACATGCAAGTTTTTCAGGCCCTGTAGTTGAGTCTTCTATGCAACCGCATAGAATTAATCTATGTGGTCGCATAGGTTTGGGTTGGTTTCCTTGTTTGAATTTTTGGTTGCTTTTGGTGAAAAGTTGCAAACTTTTCACGAATTTTTGGCACTATTTCGTGGGAGTTGAATAGAACCTATATATATAGATGTGTCATGATCAATACAAATAACATTAAAAAAATCATTATTGAATTCATTTGAAATTACATTCCATTCCAAAATAGAAAAGGTAAAATTCTTTTCATTCATACTCAAATTTCTCCTTTTGTTCTTGAAGTTTTGGTAGAAAACACTAAGTGTTTAAGTGTTTTTCTATTACAAAGCTTATAAATCCTACAAAACACTTGCCAAAAAACCCTTTAAGCACCAAATTTCAATCCGAGAGATGACAAATATCGTTTGAGGACAACGATATAATTATCGTGTTTAGGCTTTGTGATTCTTCTTTGATGATCATGATTATTTGTTTTTGGTTTCTTCTCCAACCCTTTCAAGTGCAAGAGCAATATTTTCCAATAATCCCAAACGATATTTTTGCGATGAAGAATGGAACCACCAAGGCTGCGATCAAGTAATGAATCCATATTCGTGAATTCAAATTCGATAAATCATTACTTTGTCTTTTCAACTATTTCGATAAGTTAAATTTTATTTCGATTTCATGAGCATAAAATGATACACATTTAATATGAATATAATATGTACATTATCGTTGTAATATCCCCAACAAATGTTAAGATAAATTTCTTGTGTGCATATAAAAACATGTGCAATAGATATGAAGATATTGCATGAATAAAATTTAAGACACATTTTAATGTATCATGAGTATGGTAAATATGTTCTATTGCAACATTTTAATTAGGAAAATTCATGGTACCATCAATTTGTTGAATGAGTTGATAAAATAATATTCTAATTTATGTTCATGGGTAATGAATCTGTGTATTATAGTGATTAAATGCACATAATCAATAGTGATTCTATAACGTGGAATCATCCATTTATATTTGAATTCATTTCATATTGCTTTATGGACAAAACTCACTAAATGGATATCAATCTATATGTATGCAATTTGTTTACGTGTCGTCTATGTGTGTGGATAGTAGATGAGTCATAATATTTTGCTTATAAATGATATGCGTTGTTATAAGCAATTTGATTATATTGGTTTTAGTATTTTATTGATATATCTATTGCCAGTGTTTATGTGCATACTTTGTTTATGGAAATGATAAAACAGATTTACTGTATATTCCCTTTCCATGGATGGTGGGAACTTGAATGACTTTTGTGACCTTTAGTTTGTATCTCTTCATTTATTTACCGTTGCCTACATTTATGTCGAATTGGTTTGTGTCGACTATTATGAATTCCAAATAAGTTGGTTATTATATTCTAATTTTGTTTAGAAAATGAAATTTTCATCACGTATGTTGATAATGTTACTAGTAGGCAAATCAGATAACCGAGATCATATTTGTGTAGCAATTTTAATTGGCTAGAATTCTACTTGTATATTTTCTCAAGGAAGACATGGGAATGCATATTTACGGATCATATGCTTTTGGATATATAGATAATAGCTGTCTAAATTATTTCTCGCTGGCCGAACCATTTATGTATATCTAGTTTACCGATTTCCTTATTAAAAGGAATTCTGATAATGAATTAAGATAACCCAAGTGGTGGCATGACTTCAATGGTCTTGGGTGGTTGTAGTCTCATATATATCGTTTGTATTATTAAATGAACCATAATCCATTTTATGCTCTCATTAAAATTTGTGCAACATATATTTAGTAAGTAAATGCTAGAATATTTTGCTGAATGTTTTTTGCCTCATTGTGGTCCTCTCAATTTTGGTGAGTTACCTTATTTCACTTGGGGTGGAGATTGTTATTGGTTTTGGAATTTCATGGTGCATTTTTCGACCATTATTCGATTACTTATAGTAGTGACTATTCTTGTTGAAATAATGAGATTGCAACATTTCTTATAATGTGTAAGTGCACAAACTTCTATGAAACTTTGATATTCCTAGTCACAACATTTGTTGACTAAGATGGAATAAACTTATACAATGACTGTATAAATTTTTTTTGTAATATAAGTTGTTATTCCTTCACCTTAATCGTGATGAGTTGGATATTGTTGAGACTAATATGAGTCAGACAACGAATGGTTAGAAAGGAGAAATTTACTCCTAACCATTCGACATGTATAAATATTGAAAGAATGCTAACTATTTGTTGAAAGTATTTGAACTTTCATGACTATTCCTTTTATAGGAATATAAAAGAATTGACATGATAAATTTAGTTGGTTGATTTCATGTCTTATTGGGATGATATTAACTTTGATTCATGATGATAGCCTCAATTAATTTGATGAAATTAAGTGAGATGATTTATGCAAAATAACATTTACATTAGAGTATGACAAAATATGATTTTGTCCTAATTTAATAAAATGGTAATCATTATTTAATAATGAGAATTAAGCCACTTAATTACTTGGAATTTTGGAAAATTATACAAAATATTATAAAATATTTTAGAATCAATTTAGATGAAAAAATGTGCATCTTCATAGAGATTAATTCCAAGATATGTGTCCCTTAGTAGAGTTTGTGACCTTTGAGAACACATCTTTTCAACCTATGCTTTATTCATTTATTCAAGTTGGAAAATAAGTATCCCATGTTTTGACATGATACTATTTTCTGAAATGTCATAAAATTGATAAATTGCATATGTTTGGAGAAATTGCAATTCTTGTGAATCAAGATGCTTAGCCCTCTTCATTGTACTATACTAAACTTAAATGTTGAAACCAATTGAGTTGGTTTATGCTTGGAAAAACATTGTTGGTCTATGTGATGACCTTAATTAAATTGTGTGATCAATTTAAATGTAGTTGGATTGAAGTACATTGTATGTAATTTTAATTGAAATAAATTGTGGATTGACGACCACTATTTTGAAAGTACTTAGACTTTCACAAGCATTCGATATGAACATTATCTATTTGATAAATGAATTGAACTGTGAAAGAGTTGATGAACTCTATGTTCAAGTATAATCCAAAAATGTGGGGGTTAACATTAATTTTTGTGAACTTATATGAAAAGTTCAAAACTTGAGGATGCGACTTTATTAGATTGCATATGTATTCCTAACTGAGGAATTGTGAGGGTAACTTAGTTTAAAAGTTATATTTCCCCATACATTATAGTCATAGAAGAATGTCTATGAAGCGAAAAGATAGAAAAACCCTTATATAATTATAAGGAAGATATACAATAAGTCTAAAGTAGATGAAATGGGTTGAAAGCCAATTATGTCGTTTGTTTGGATATGCAAGAACAA
>CAIGRP010129490.1:0-13576 GCA_903798385.1 Fraxinus cuspidata | reverse complement strand
TCTCGTCTTGCTTGTTGACCTCTGCGTTGCTAAGTGTGGTAGAGGCCTCGTGGCAGTAGGTGACCTCCTGTTAACATAGAGCACCCGGGGCGTGTCGCAGACGACTTCATGACAATAGGTAACCCCGTGTTCACATAGAGGGCCCGGGGTTGTGGTAGACTGCCTCATGGCAATAGACAATCCCGTGTTCACGTAGAGCGCCCGAGGGTTGTGGTAGACCGCCCATCCCACGGTTCTTTATATGGATTTCGGATCAAGTGTCTATCTTGTTTTAGTGAACAATCTTGGAAACTTAATAATGTGAACAACCCAGCAAATTAATAATGTCCTACTATATCAACAAGTGTCTCTAAAAATTACAACGATGCTAAAATAACTTTACCTAGATGAACCTCGAGGTGGTTTCGTCTCAATAGAGAATTTGGGTATCTCTTTTAAGAGTTCAACAAATAGAATAAGTGTAAGAACATAATAGCACTACGTGAGTTTGAGGAACTTGAGAAACACGTGACACTTGAGTGTATGATTTCACCGCTATTATAACTGTAAATAATTGGTTCAAAGCTATCATGCTACCTAAAATTTCAATGATAATTTGTGAAAATTACATTACGGTTAGATTCAAAACAAAAAATATTTAAACCTTATGCGTAAGTGTTGATGGTTTGAATATATAATCCATATAATTTTGACCAAGTGGTGGATTGTTATAATTCAATAAATTGTATGAGGAGAGGGAATGGACTTTGTGTAAAATCAAAAATTGGTGGATGGCATCATAATCCCATGCGTGCATAGGCATGAATACCATTTCAAACAATTGAAGCATTTTTCACTTTACCATGCGTGGACATGGGCTTTTGAACTGGCCATTAGGCTGGTTTTTCATTTTTTATTTATGGTGATATTTCATGAAAAAACTCAACTTTTCATGAATCATTGACACTAAAGTTTGAATTGAAATCTATAAATAAGTGATAGATATCCATTATAAACACGTCAAATGATCAAATAAAATCCATATTATAGTTCTATTATTTCATTCTTTTTCACATTCAAACCTTTAAAGTACTCTTCAAGTTTTGGAAGAAAATACAAGTGCTCACGTTTTTTTTTTTTCCCTTTTTCAATGCTTGTTCAATCCTACAACCCATTTGCTATGAGTCCATTTAAGCACCAAAATCAGTCATAAGGGGGCAAATATCATTTAAGGACAACAATAATGCTCACAAGTCTTATTTACATCTTTTTGGTGTGGTTGCTGCTATTTTTTCTGTTCTCTTCTTCCATTCTCCAAGTACTCTGGTTCAACAATATGTTGTAGCATACTTCCAGGAGTGGCTCTGCAAGGTGACAGCTATAGCCAAAAGCAAGAAAGTGAAAACAAGTACGATCACTCCATATAATTTATATTCTATAAGTTTTACGTTTGAAATAGTTTTTCATTTTGTAATTTTGGGCAACTTTGAACTGAATATTATGTAGGACTGAACTCAAACATTAATGGGATCAAGCATATTTATGTTCTACTCCTCAATATGATTAACATAATATATTATTTTTCGAAAGACATTAAGAATTGAATAAAATATTTGGATTCAAAGTTATCCACTTGAAACTTGGAAAAAATGAAGCATATGATTGATTTTATTATTGTCCCACGCAGGAAATCTATTGAAAATTGTTTGGTTTATATAATTCAAGTTTGGCATTTGGTTGGGGCTCTAAAGGGCACCCAATTTTGTGAAATGGGAGAGGACCTAGATATCATTGGATTAGAAACAAATGCGTATGCAAGTCATCACCGTCCGTCCCGTCGATCGGCACTACAGGTGCACGAGTTTAAATTCGATTTGGGTATTGGTGTGGGTCCTTGTCTTGCATATATATTTTTTGGAGAAATTTTTTTAAATATGTTTTATTTAAAATTTTAGGTCAAATTATAATCAATCAAATTATTTGGGTAAGGGATGAAAATATTCTAAAGATCTTTTAAATTTGAACTCTTGACTATTTCCACGGAAAATGTAACTGATACTTGTTTGTGAAAAAAAAAGTCTGGAACTAACGTCTGTAATCAACTATAATAGATATCTAGTTTGGATTTGGATAGACGCCTGTGTTCGTTTGAAATGTCGTCTAAACAATCATTATTGCTTTGAAGAGGCTTGTAGACTGTTTGATAGTCACGAATAATATAAAATTAAGCAACCTTTCTGCCCGAAAAATTACACCAACTCAAATGCAATAATTCATTCTTTAAATTTTCATCCTCTCTAAATTATGCTATAATTTTTAGCATAAAAACAATAAATTGAGTTAGTTGGAGCTCTTACGGATTGCTGTGCTGCTTTCGTAAGACACGAAATTCATCCTATTTTGAGAAATTATTGCTAATTGCCTTTAAACGACATGGATGGGAGAAAATTGTCTTAAAATGGTTGTTTCTGGATAACCAATTTATCCTTCAAACAATCTAAAGAGTCAGTATATTCAAATTATTTGAAGGAGAAATTGATACTCCAACAGTTTAGATTGTGCTTCCGCAAGTTAAGTTTAAGAGCATGTTTGGATAAGCATAAAATAAGATTAATAAAAGTTAATGGGAAGTAAATTTTTAAGTTCTGATATGTTGAAATAACTTACATTGATTATACTTTTAAGTAAAATAATAACGTTTAGTGGAACTAACTCTTAAATTACTCTGAAAATAAGTAATTTATTTCTAAATTTAACTATTAATAATTTACTTATTTTTAAATTTGTTTTATTTGCTGAAATTAAACTTTTAAGCTCAGTCAAATATGCTCTAAGAATTATTTTGCATCCTGGATCTTGCTTCAGATTTTTTAGAGATCTCTATTAGAACTTAGAAAGTATAAATAATGATTGATAATTCCTTTCCACAGAAGACTGAAAACAAATCCTGAAGTATAATTCAAAATCATAAAGAGGTTGTATTAGGTATTTAATGTAATTGGCAAGTCTGTAAACAAAATGAACTAAAATTATTATGCTGTAAAAGTCAAGAAGTAATGTGAAAATAGTAGAAAGTTGTGTTATATTAGGTCTAGAATTCGAGAATGGAAAAGGAAAAACGGCGTCGTAAGTTCGCTAGACTGTCGCCAAGACTTGACTCGAGTTTCAGAAACACTAACACTGTCACTAGCATGTCGCCTTTACTTCACTCGAGCGACAACTTGTAGCTCAACTGTCTCTCAGCTCTCGCTCGAGCAAAAGTGCTATCCAGGAATTTTTTAATTTATTTTTTAAAGACTTTTGTCCGGTCCATTCATTCCTTAACCTAACCTATAAATACCAAACGCCATAAAACGATTTTTCTAAGGTTGATCATTGAGCAAACACTTAGCTTTTCATATTATCTTCATCAATTACTTGTTAACCTTCATTCTTCAATTGATTTTTGGCAGTGAAAATATCATATTCTAAATCTAAATACGAAACAGCTGCTTCCTCTATACCACCAGAGCTCTGAAGATCAAAGGAAGGTGAGTGGAGTTTCAGTCGTTGAAGAACGTGGTGTTCTTCGTGAATCCACATGAGATAGACTATTTTACAAAGTTGGGAGTTGATGCAGGAGAGTGCAATCTAGGAAAGTTTTGAAAACTATAGTTGGGAGTTGGTGCAGGAGCACAAAATTCAGGAGAGCTGTTGGAATTGCAGTCGGAGATCAGATAATACGTGTCGTCGTCTAGTCTGGTATATTGTAAGCTATAGATCGTTTATAGTAGATTGTTGATTGGCAAAGTGCCCGAAATTTTTTCCTAGTTGAGGTTTCTCCGTGTTCATACAGTGCGTTAGTTATTGCTTATTTACTGATTTTATATTCTATGATATTCAAACATAGGATAATTAAATTGATTGCATAATCATCTAGAAGTAATTAATTGGTGACTTGTTGCTGGTTAATTATAATTTGTTAATTTCGTATTCACACCTTTTAACCCCCATCTAGGTGTAGTTTGGGTTGAATTTTGTATTTTCAATTGGTATCAGAGCCTTAATTCGATTCATGACCCTTAATAAATTCTAGATAAGTCAATCATTATCCGTGCCTCCGTTTTTTCGACGGAAGCAACTTTGCTGATTGGAAAGTTCGAATGCGAGCCTTCTTTAAAACTTTGGATGAACGTATTTGAATTAGCATTCAAACTGGGTAGACTCCATCTTCAACTACTGTTGTTGGTGTGGTTACACCCATTAATATTTCATTATGGACTAAAGATGACTTAGGTGAGTGTAATTGGAATAGTAAGGGCATTCATGCCCTGTTCATGGCTATGTCTACATAAGAGTTTAGGAGAGTTTCGATGTTTGAGACCGCTAAAGAAGTTTGAGGCATCTTAGAAACCACACATGAGGGAACTAAAACAGTTAAAAATTCTAAATTGCAGATGTTAACCTCGAGGTTCGAAGAATTTGAATGAAGGATGATGAATTATTTGATGAATTTTATGCAAAGCTGAATGACATAGTTAATTCTAGTTTTAACCTAAGTGAGAAGATTCCTGAGTCAAAGATTGCTAGAAAAGTCCTTAGATCCCTACCTAAAAGGTTTAGACCTAAAGTCACCACGATTGAAGAAAGCAATGACTTAGATGCAGTTAAAATAGAAACACTTATACGATCCCTTCAAACCTATGAACTCAACATTTCTTAATCTAAAAATGTTAAATCCATAGATGTGAGGAATAGGAGAAAGCCTCAAAAACGAAAAAATGAAGTTCTTAATAAATCCTCGAAAGATAAACGTGAGAAAAATAACTCTAGGACTCCCATTAAGAAAACTCAATCTGTTAGTTGCCATGAGTGTCAAGGTTACGGTCACTATAGGAATGAATGTCCTAATTTGGAAAAGAGTTCAAATATAGAAAGACGTAAGGCTTTAACAGTGACCTTGAGTGATGATTAATCAGATTCGAGTGCTGAGAGTGATACATCTGGTGGTGAGGATGAACAAAAGTTCATGGCCTTCACATCAATAGTTACGATTGAATCTGATAAGGAGATTGATAAGGTTGAAAGTGATGAAGAGAGTGAAAAATCTAAGGAAGAATCTGAAGATGAACTTGATATTCACGAATCTTATCGTGAACTATTTGAGCAGATTCTTAAAATTAAAAAGGTCAATAAAGCTGTACTAAAAAGGGTAAATGATCTTGAAAGAGAAAAAGAAAAATGCATAGGTGATCTTTAGGACTCTACCAAAAATTTGAATGAGTTGAACCTTGTTAATGAGAACTTGGAAGCCAAAGTTAAATCCTTAACAAGTGATCTTGAAAAATCCAATAATCAACTCCAATCCTTCATGAATAGTTTGCAGAAACTTGATAATTAGCTGGGGATGAGCAAGCTTGCTGGAAATAGGTATGGTCTGGGTTATGTTCAAAATGGCAATGTTACTGCTAGTACATCCAAGACAACGTTCATCCCAGTCACTAACAAAGCTCGAAATGTTGTTAATGCTAAACCCAAGGGCACGAATGTCTTAAGATTGAGACCTTCTAGACAACGTAGGGTCAATCGTCCTACATATCAGCAACAACCTCCAAGCAAGTTTGAATCTAAGTTTATTCCTACCTATCACCAATGTGGTGTTCTGGAACACACAAGACCTAGATGTCGTAAACTCGTGACTAGAAGTAAAAGTCAAAATTTCTCTAGCAAGGTTAACTTTCTCGCTAATCAGGTTAACCACTTAACTGAAATCACTTCTCTGTTAACTAAAATCACTTCTACTTTTAAGAATGTTTGGATAAAGAAGAGTGACCTCTCTAGATCTGAAGATCAGCAGAATTGCTACGTTGCTCACACTGCACTTAAAGCTCAAAATAACTCTATGTGGTATCTTAAAAGTGCACGTTCAAGACATGTGTGGTGACAAAGCCTTGTTCTTGTCTCTCGATAATTAGAACGGCAGACGAAGCTACTGTACCTATTCTTGGAAAATGTGTCATTAATATATATGGAGTACCTGCTATCTCAGATGTGCTATATTGTGCTATATGTGAAAGGGTTAAAGTCCGACTTATTAAGCATTAGACAAAATAGGATTTTGATTTCGAAGTTAGTTTTGTTCAGAAAAGGTGTACCGTGTGTGATTCTATTGGCAACATTGTCCTCGAAAGTGTATGAATTTCAGATAATTGTTACTGTGTTCTTTCTAATTCCCACTACATGTGTAGTAGTGCCAAGATTAACGTCATCGAGCTATGGTATCAATGGCTTGGTTATATAAACCATAAAAGTTTATCTAAACTCGCCAAGAAGAAACATGTAAATGACACCTAAACTTGAAAATATTGATACCACTTCTTGACAAGCAAGTCACTTAGATTACTCCATATGGACTTAATGGGACCATCTAGGACCGAAAGTCTTGGGGATAAATGATATATCTTGGTTGTGGTTGACGATTTTTCATGATATACATGGATTGAGTTAATGAGATATAAAACTAAGGTGTTTGGTCTTATTGTCTCATTGTGGAAGAGGCTTAGGAATGAGAAAGATTTTACCATATCATGAATTCGCAGTGATCATGAAAAAAGAGTTTGAAAACTCTAATATTGAGAATTTCTACTTAGAGAAGGGAATCCACATGAATTCTCTTCGCCGATCACTCCACAACAAAATGGGGTAGTTTAGAGGAAAAATCGTGTGCTTCAAAAGATGCCTAGAGCCATGCTTCATGGTAAGTGACTAGCTGTGCATTTCTGGGGTGAAGTCATCAAAGCTGCATGAAACATAGTAAACAGGGTTTATCTAATACCTAACTGATATGACATCTTATAAGATCTGGAAAGGTAAATGGCTCATTATCAAGTACTTTTGTGTGTTTGACAGCAAATGCTACATTCTGAGAGACAGTGAAAATTTGAAAAGTTTTAATCCAAAAGTGAAGAGGGAATTTTCCTAGGATACTCCAAAATAGTCAAGCCTATCGAGTATACAATACTCGTACACGAGTTGTAATAGAAGGAGAGAGATTGAAGGAGATTGTGTAGATCTGGAACAATTGATTGTTGGTCCCGATATGGTAGCTGAACCTAAAGAAACTTAAATTCCTGATCCTTCACACACGATTAATAGTTTAGATACCCCTAATAAGGAGTCTACACCTGATGATAAAACTAAACATTTTAAAGAACATTCATCCAGAGTTAAGACAAACCATCCTAAAGTTAATATTATTGGAAATTTAGAAGAAGGGATGCGACTTCAAAAGAGTGTATTCAACAACTTGACATATGCTAGCTATGTGTCTCAGATTGAGCTTACAAAGGTCGAAGAAGCACTTAGGGATAAATGTTGGGTTAACGCGATGCATGAAAAGCTAAATTAGTTTGTGAGAAACAAGTTTGTAGTTTATTCCTAGGCCTGATGATTGTAATGTTATAGGTACTAAGTGGATATTTAATAATAAAACCGATGATCAATGTACTATAACTAGAAATAAGGCTAAGTTATAACCCAAGGATATACTCAGGTTGAAAGTATAGATTTTGTTGAAACATTAGCCCTAATAGCAAGACTTGAATCCATTAGAATTCTCCTGGTTGTTGCCTGCACTTTAGATTCAAATTATATCGAATGGATCTCAAGAGTGCTTTCTTTAATGGAATATTTCAGGAAGAAGCCTATGTTGAACAACCTAAAGGGTTTATTGATCCTAAATATCCACATTATGTTTATAGGTTGAATAAAGTTTTATATGATCTTAAACAAGCTCCCAAAGCTTCGTATGATAGACTTACTGCATATCTCATGGAATATGGTTTCTCGAGAGGTGGTGCAGATAGAACCCTATTTATAAGACGTATTGAGGAAACCATCACCATAGCTCAAATCTATATTGATGACAACATTTTTGGTTCTCATATTGATTCTCTTGCTCATGATTTCATTGAATGCATGGAGCAAAAGTTTGAGATGAGCATGATTAAAGAATTAAATTACTTTCTTGGTCTTCAAGTCAAACAAACGAATGATGGATTATTCATATCTCAATTGAAATATGCAAAAACTCTTGTCAAGTGTTTTGGTTTAAATAGCAAGAAACACATTAGAACCCCTATGAGTACCAGTGTTAGGTTAGGTCATAATGCTACAGGTAAGAGTGTTGATCTAGGTAGTTTACTTTATCTCACTGCTAGTAGACCTGACATAGCTTTTAGGGTAGGGGTTTGTGCTTGCTTTCAGGCTGATCCTAAGGAATCTCACTTGAGCGTCGTACGATGTATCATCATATATGTAAATGGAACTGTAGATTATGGGATCATGTACTCTCAAAACTCTAATCTTAATCTTGCTGGTTATTCCGATGCCGATTGAGTTGGAAATGCCTATGATAGAAAAAGTACTTCTGAAAGCTGTTTTTATGTTAGAGCTAATCTTGTTGCTTGAATGAGTAAGAAAGAAAATTATATCTCATTATCCACAACAGAGGCTGAGTATATAGCTACAGGAAGTTGCTGCACTCAACTACTTTGGATGAAGCAGATGTTTAGTGATTTTGGAATTGAGCAATGTACCATGACTGTGTTTTGTGATAACACTGTGCCATTAATATTTCCAAAAATACTGTCCAACACTCTCGAACCAAATATATTGACATACGACATCATTTTATTCGAGAGCTTGTGGAAACTCGTGTTGTAACTCTTGAACATATCTCTACAGAAAACCTGTTAGCTTACTTATTTACCAAACCATTAGATGGTCTTCGATTTGAATCCCTTCGGACGGCTATTGGTGTTTGTGTGCCTATTTGATTAAGTATTTTTGGTGCATGTTCGTACTTTATCACTATGTGACATTGATTTATGCATGCATCATACTATTTTTTATATTTTATATTTTTATTTACTTGTATATTTATTTTTATGTGTTTGCATTTTTTTATGTGCTTAGTGCATTCATGCCTTAAATTAAACAAAAAATAATGATATTTGGAACATTGAGAAAATAAATAAATATATATACGTACGAAACAGTTTGTTTAGTGATCAAGCATGAGTTTATTTGATGAACTATAACATAATTTTCATTGTTGGCTTATGTTATGTATGTAGTACTTCGTATAGGTCCCTTCATATATCATCTACACTACACACACTATGATCTTGTTAGTGGGACTCTACCGCGTGTGTGAGAATTGGGATGACAGTTACATGTTAGTGGGGTGACTTTGAACATGAATTGACCTTATTTATTAGACATAGGCTCAAAATTGTCCTTGATGCAAAACAAAAAGTATATACAATAAAGCAAAATGCTCAATATCTTATTCTACTTTTCGAAGCCTATTTGACTTGAGCGATTAACCTTGTGGTCAACTGATTTGAGTTAACCGACAGAAAGCTCGCTATATGGGTCATTTTAGTCGCTCAATAGAAATGAGCCTGCACTTAAGATTAGAAAAAAAAATTATGAGCTTTATGGTTGTGCAAAATATATACTAGAAGTCAGGGGGAGAAATGAAATTATCCATACACAATGAACTTCAATATTTAGGTTCTAAAGTGCTTTACTTGGTTTGATTTTATAAGTAGGGGAATATCCTTGTTGGCAGTGATTTTATATATTTCCTTTATCACAAAATTACGGGTTTGAGTCCTACTACCAGAAAATTAGTGGCACTTTACATATATGGGTCACTTATACAATTTACTCTATGTTTAACTTGGATCATATGTGTGGGAATGTTTATTATTAATTGCTTATACTTATGATTGCTAACACATGCATTGTTGGGTTATGTATGTTATTTCTTGGTTCCTTGTCATTTTGTGATAAAAATTGGGAGTAGATATGATTATTTTGGAGTAGATATTTTTGGAAGTATTAGATATTTTGGAGTAGATATGATGTATTAGATATTTTGGAGTAAATATGTTTTGATGTATATGATTATTTTGACTTGACATGGTGATTTACAAATTTTTGATGAAATTATAAATTCAGTATTGCTAATTAAGTTTTGATGTTTTAGTCGTATCAATGTTTCGTTTTAGTATGTTGGGTTGCATTGATAATACATCTTAATTTAGCATATAATATGACACTGAAAAATGAATTTTGAGTTATTAACTGCTTGACTCATTTTTTTGGTATGTTGGGTTGCATTTGTACTAAGTCTTAATTTAGCATATGATATAAAACTGAACAGATGTATTATGAATCACTTTTACATTGTGAACTGCTTGAACTTTTTTTACACTTAATACCGTTTCACATACATTTTACATTAGGTATTTGAGTTGTCTATTTCAAGAAACATGTATTGAAGTATAAAATGAAGAAATCGTTCAAGCAGTTATTGGTTGTGTCAGTTGTTTGTGTATGTAATTTTATGTTACTACTACCTTGACTTTAGATTATAGTTTTGTTACAGAATGTCAAGGGGGAATTTGTTAGATATTTAATGTAATTGGCAAGTCTGTAAACAAAATGAACTTAAATTGATATGTTGTAAAAGTCAAGGAGTAATGCGCCAATAGTTGAAAGTTGTGTTATACTATGTCTAGGGTTCGAGAATTGAAAAAAAGAAAAAACGGCGCCGCAATTTTGGTAGACTATCGCAAAGACTTGGCTCGAGTATCAGAAACAATAACATTGTTGCTAACCTATCGCCTTAACTTTGATTGTCTCTTAGCCTTCGCTCCAGTGACAGTGCTATCCAGGAATTTTTTAATTCATTTTTCAAAGGCTTTTTGTCTTGCCCATTCATTCTTTAACCTAACCTATAAATACCAAACGTCACAAAACGATTTTTCTAATTTTGATCATTGAGCAAACACTTAGCTTTTCATATTATCTTCATCAATTACTCTTCAACCTTCATTCTTCAATTGTTTCTTAGCGGTGAAAACATCATATTCTAAATTCAAATACCAAACTACTGCTTCCTTCATATCTGTCAAAGTTTTCAAGATCAAGGGAAAGTGACTAGGGTTTCAGTCGTTGAAGAACGTGGTGTTCTTCGTGAATCCACAAGAGATACACTATTTCACAAAGCTAGGAGTTGCTGCAGGAGAGTGCAATCTAGGAGAGCTTTGAAAACTATAGCTGGGAGTTGGTGTACGAGCACAAAATCCAGGAGAGCTGTTAGAATTGCAGTCAGGAGATCAGATAGTACGTGTCGTCGTCTAACCTGGTAGATTGTAAGTTATAGATCGTTTATAGTGGATTGTTGAGTGGCAAAGCGCTCGGAGTTTTTACCCGGTTGGGATTTCTCCGTGATCATACCGTGCGTTATTTATTGCTTTGTTTATCGATTTAATATTCTAAGGTAATCAAATATAAAATAATTGAACTAATTGCATAATCATCCAGAAGTAATTAATTGATGACTTGTTGCTGGTTAATTATAATTTGTTAATTCTGCATTTACACGTATTCACCCCCCTCTAGGTGTAGTTTGGGTCAAACTTCATATTTTCAGGTTGAGTAACAATGTGCCCCTTCTAACGAGATCTTCAGCAGAAAAAAGAGTGCCGAAAAAATCCAAAACAAAGTTTGCTTGAAGTGTGAGTACACAAAAACTATAAATACATATTTTTCGGTAGATAATGGTTTACTTTTATGTTAATATCTCAGGCTACAAATTAAAAAATTCAATGTTATTATCTCGGGCAACAAATTTAGTAGAAAAATCTAACTAGTAACAGAATGCACGAACAATAAAAGTTATGTAAACACTTGGTTTGGTCATCCTTTGTGGTTCTCCATTCCATTCAAAGTCGCGGACACATTTTTCTCAGATGGAATATCTATGATGCCTGTTCAAACTCCCTTGTGATTCTCCATTCAAACTCTTGTAATCTCTGGATAGAAATTTTAATCCGGACTGCTGATTATTTTTTTTAATTTCTCTTATCAGTGAGAGTTTTGAAGTCACTTGCTATATTGGTAATTTTATTTACTAATAGTTTCCATGCGTTTCATCTGATGTGAGGACATGCAAACTTGTTACATAAATCGTAAATTGTCTTGTTCATGCTTGCACGTAATGAGACATGTTAGAGACAAATATGATAATTAAATGCATTCTTTCTAACAACTTAAACTTTAAAATGAGTTAATTTAACAATGAATTTTTGGTTAAAATTCTCTGTTATGAGAGAAAAAATGCCAAAAGACAAGCAATAGTTTGAGTCAACTTATTTGGCTCAAATTGTGAGATTGAGTCAACTCAATTTGGCTTGAATTGTGCTTAAAATTCTTGTTGTTCTTGTTTTGATCTCGCTGTAAAAGTAGGAAATAAAATACCAAAGCGAGAGGAAAAGTGTAACGCCCTTTTTTTGCTTGAAACTTTTATGGAAGCAAATAACTACTAATACTTTTGTGATGGGGAGTAGAACTATTATGACGATGCATTTTAAAGGAGATGAAGAGTATACAATGACTCCAATTGCAGCCAAGAAGAAACATTACCAAACATTGCACTCGAAACCACTACAAAATTACATTTCCCTTGTCCAAGTTCATACTCTTTTGCTTCCCTTGAGATTACCTACATAATAAGTTAAAAATACACACTTGTAAGTGTTACTTAATGTGTCAACAGTTCAAACATAGCATGTGGTGAAAATTAAAATTATATAGGTTGTAGAAGAGCTAGGCATACACCAACTTGTAAATCATAATTTTTAAACGCTTCATTGATTTAAACTTTGTGAAATCATGCGAATAATATGAATTATATCTTATAATAAAAAGAGTTGATACCTGTTTTTTTCGTTTTGTTGCCTTATTTGGTGTCTCAATTCAAATCTTGATAGCTCACTAATAAGTGTATTTTATACACTTATTCATACCGTTAAATTGGAGTAATTATTGTTATTTTAAAAGAATTGAGGTTTAATTTTGCGTATATTTTGTTTGTTAGGTGCATCTCGATGAAAATCGATGGAATTAAAGAAAAGGAGTAGAAAATTGGCCAAAGTGGAATAATCCAAAGTTTGGGGATTAAATCGCAAAATGTTAATAGATGATTCGGGCCGAGTATCGATGATTGGCTAGATATTGGAGNTTTGTTAGGTGCATCTCGATGAAAATCGATGGAATTAAAGAAAAGGAGTAGAAAATTGGCCAAAGTGGAATAATCCAAAATTTGGGGATTAAATAGCAAAATGTTAATAGATTATTCGGGCCGAGTATCGATGATTGGCTAGATATTGGAGCAAATTAGATGGAGTTGGAAGGCGAGGATCAAGAAAATATGAAGAAAGAATAGAAATAACCAAGAAATGAAATGCGGGAACCAAAGTGCAACAAATGGAAAGTTTTATAACGTCGCGTGAGCACGGGCATGTTGTTGATTTATAGAGAAGAAAACAATTGAACGCCGCGCGTGCAACAGAATACACGTCGCGCGGGCGGGAGCAATTTTTGGGCCTGAACTGCCCAAGTTCATTGTTTTACTTCAAATTCTTTTAAAAACCAAATTTAACCTATTTTTGGAAGGAGGACGGCGTGAGCAAGGGAGAATACATCAAACCCATATTTTCCACTACAAGGAAGAGGTTAGCACAAGATTCAAAGGCAATTA
>CAIGRP010129475.1:0-32350 GCA_903798385.1 Fraxinus cuspidata | reverse complement strand
TTTTTTATTGTCTCATACATCAAATAATAAATTGTCTATCAAATAATAAATTGTCTTGTGTGTGCCACGTAGAGCGACTACCGGTAATCTTAGATATTAATATCATTACTCAAGGATAAAATGATTGCTTGCATTCCGTGTATCTTGATGACCGAGTTTTGACAAAATAAGATAGTTTCTAATTATAGATAGACACGATGCTCTAAAAATTGAGAACTCTAATTATTTTGAAGTNTTAGATATTAATATCATTACTCAAGGATAAAATGATTGCTTGCATTCCGTGTATCTTGATGACCGAGTTTTGACAAAATAAGATAGTTTCTAATTATAGATAGACACGATGCTCTAAAAATTGAGAACTCTAATTATTTTGAAGTGTGCAACATATTACTTTTAATATAAAATAAAATAGCCTGTGAAAATAGTTGATAATACACAACATATAGCTAGCTTGACATAACCAATTGGTTTGTGTTGACATTTAAATAAAAAGTAACACTATATATCACTTTTCGTTCACGTGTCTACTAACAAAAAAATTGACAAAACCAACAAATTAAAAAAAAAAAAAAACATTAATCTAAGAAGAGCAAGGCATGTGCAAAAGATAACCAATTCAATTTCATGTCAACAAACATCTGTTTAATTTAGGGAACATTGGATCAAATGTTGCATAACGTTGTAAAACTTGCAATATGGTAGAATACTAAGTCGGTAAAATTACATGTCAACAAAAATCTGTTTTGTTGATTTCAACAATGACTCGTCAATTAAACGAACAGCCTTTTAACTCTATAAATCAATCGAATCAATAATCCAATCAAGTTTGATAAATGATAAATACGATCCTATAACATCAAAAAGTGATCGGTGCCGAAGCCCTAGTGCACTCAAAAAGACACACAACAACTGATAAGAGGGGAATTCCATTAATGGTAATTATATTTCTTTCTAATGTAAATCAGGTAAGAATATTTTATTTTTGTTCAATCAAGTAATTAAACTTTAATTAGATTTTAATCGGGTAACTTCTTCCAATTCCATAACTTTGACCAATGACAATCAAGCGTGGAATTAAATGGTGACAAACATTTATTTCACTTAATTTTCACTTATTCCACTTAAGTATGTGGCAACCACGTGTAATGATTGACCATTTATTGGTTGTCAAGTCATCGATTTTTGTCCATTGAATTGCTGATAGTTTCTTCAATTGAAATTAAATTAGAGTAAACTAATTCGATCAATATCAAATTAAAGTTCAGTTACTTGATTGAATAAATTTAAGTACGATTATTTGATTAAAACTAAAATGGAAGTCTAATTCCTGTGAATGAAATTGACCCATTCATACGTGTTGTTAAATAGTTAAAGGATGGGTTTGCATTTGAAACCCATGCAGGCTTTATTCGTGAACTATTTATGAGTTTAGTACACAAGGAAAGTGTATTCAATACAAGAGTTCAGTAATAGGTCCTATTTGACCACCATTATTTCAACATTCTTTTTTATATACTCATTTTAACTGTACATTTACTCAATAAATTATCATGTACATAAATTTAAAAAAATTTCTTACTTTTTAACTATATATTCTTCAAAAAATTATTATTCAAAACTCCATTTTACCAAAAATAATGATTGTTGAACAGGGGCTAGACAAATAACGAATTACACAAAAATCTATGCCTATGTTTGAAAACCATTATTTCAAAAGGATGAGTTTTTGAATGACAATTTTTTTAAAAAAATATGGTTAAAAATGAGTATGATGAAAAAAAAATTGAAATAATGATTATCGAACAGGACTATATTTTGAGCAATCTGTTATTTCTATTGTGCTCAAGCACACTTTAAAAGTTAGACTTGTCAAACTTCATGTTCAAAAGAACTGTGAATAACAGAGAATTAAATTTATGAAATAAATAAAATATGTTTTAACTAGTTAGATACCCGATGAAACTTTACCAAACATGGTATCAATGAAATTGCTAAAGAGCCAATGAGCTAGAGACAAAAACATGAGAAGAGAGCCCAAATGCACTGAAAGGGGCGCAATGAATCCCTTTTTTTTCTCCTTAACAAAAAATTGAAATGATTAAAGTTTTTCTATTTAGAATCGTGTTAGATCTAATTTCTATTACTTTGTTTGAATTATTCGTAAATGCATATTCACAATACAGGCGAGGTGATCAATTATTGAATATACCATATATAGGAACCGTATGGGTTGAAGAACCTTAAATGGTATAATTTTATGTTAATGTTAGCTACTTATGATCCTTCTTCGAGAAACTATTTTGGTCACCAACCATTGGAAGTCCAAGGCTAAAGACTCTAAGAATCTTTAAGTATGGTCTGATTTGGAAGAAACAAATCAGTCTCGACAGTTGGAATTGGCAAATGAGAATAATAGTCGAAACTAACATTTGTAATAAGCTAGGATGGTGATTCAGAGGGATAGCGAGTTGCTAAGTATAGAGAAAAACATACAAAAACCTTCTGGCAGCATATGTATCGCTGCTTTTTTTTTTGTCATCTTCCAATGATAATCTGTGAAGTGTTCATCTGTATGATTTCTATTGAAATTTGTCTCTATATGAGACCTATTGGAAAATAATAATTTTTGAAGTCGTGATTTTTCATATGAAAAGTCAAAACATATTCTAGAATATTACGTAAGATTCTACTAAATTTTTTAATAATATCACGTATTTAAGCAGTTTACATTTGAATTAATTTATCATTTACTAACTAACAATTTTTATTTAAATAATCAGATAAAAATTGGTCAAAATCAATTTTATATACAAAATTCCAATACTTTCTTTGTCACAGTTTTACTTTATATCTTTCATTAATTCTCGAGAAATGTCCTCAATGACTATTTTTGTTCAAAAAGCTCATTAAAATAATATTATTGACAACTTTACTCTCTCGTTTTAATAAACAAAAAACTAAATGTATAAAATAATAATAAATAACCAAAGATAAACGAGAATGAAAAATATCTTTTCTCTACCTAAAGTTAGGGGATGGGGCAAGTCGAGCAAAGAATTCACCCCTTTAGCTCGTCAATTTTATTTTTTTTTAACCGAAATTACATTTTTACTCAGTTTTGATGAGCTAGTTTGCACATGAGCCAACAAGCTTGCGAGGGAGTTAGTTCGCTAATCAACTCGTGAGAGCTGTGCGCACGAGAAATTTGATGCTCGTCCACTTAACATCCTTACCCAGTAATTTTTTTTGTCTTATTTCGCTTTTGTAGTTTGTTTGCAAAAGGGGTCATGTTTGGTCCCCGCCATTTAACATAGAGTTTGAATGTCCATTTTTACGAAATTTGTATTGCTTGCTAGTGCAAATACAATAACAAATTAAATAAATCTTATTATTAGTAATGTCATAATTAGTTTAATTATGCAACTGAAGTAAAAATAAATAAACGTAATTCTATAAATAAAAAAGAGGGGATTTTCAAAGGATGAGAAAATCATTCTTTCCGCGAAGAATATGTATTTGCGTTTTGTATTTCATAAATATTGTGTCAAGTGTTGTACTAATAGAGTTTAGTGGTGGTGAATATTGTGTCAACAATGGTATGGTGGTGACTATGTTAAATATAAACGTTACAATAATTCAGTGTTATGGAATTTTAAGCTTTATTTTCATAATAAGGAAGCTTACTTATATTAAATATTTATCCACATCTCAAGAATCATATTTACTGATTATTGAAGAACTTTTTTAGTTGTATCACGCTAATACAACTACTGAAAATTTTTTGCCCGTGTTGCTATAAATAACAAGGTAAGCCCTTTCAGGGGTGGTCGAGTTGAGGGAGCAGGTGAACGTGGAAACCAGAGGTCACGAGTTCAAATCTTCTGCCAACACTTCATCGGTCAAGTCCGTCGCATCGTGCCTGTCTAGTGCGATTTACCTCTCCTGTGTGGTTTGCGAGCTATTGCACATGGAGCAGAGTTTACATAGTACGCAGTCACAGTGGTCGGGGCTTCGTTGATGGGCAACGGATGCGGGTTCCTAAGAGAAAAATGGTAATTATAAGCTTTTAACATATAACATAGTCAAAAGGATACAAATGAAAAACTCTAGCCCAAACACTAAACCATGACACTACAAGTATATGTTCGGCATACTACGCGAGATAATACTCAGGACTTTAGCTTATTTTTCTTATTTATACTATCTATTATACAATCCATCATGCAAAACATGCCATCGAATTTTACATAATAGAGCAGGAATCAGGACCCTTGCTCACCAAGTGAGGGGCATAAGCTGGTTCTTGAAGGTAGACTGGACAAATACTCTTTATTTTCCATTTCATTGGTTTCTTTATTCTTCACTTTATTAGTCTGCTTCAGAATTTCTGCATGCCTTCCGGCTCTTTTGTAGATTAATTACACCAGTTTCTGTGCTTCCATACTTCCGTTTGCAGTAGCCACATGATATTTCTCCATATCTAGCCACTGTTTGCACTCCTGTCATCCATAAATCAACACACAAATAAGCACTTATTAACTTGCTTTCTCTTCCAATCTTTTGTTAACTCTTTAATTTTCACAATCTAATTTTCTTTGGATTAACTTCATCAATGACTTTTTAAAATTTTTAGGAGACGCTTTGACAAATCGCAGTTTTGATTAACTTGCTTTCTTTTCGACCATGTTCTGTTGACTCTCTTTAGATTATTAACTTCATCAATGGCTTTGACAAATCGCCCTTTTGTTTTGTTCATCCTTTTATCCATCAACTTCTTGTTGATATTTGTGCATGTCTGTCTTTGGCATACTCATATTCAGGCCACCAGGTTGTGAGGATTTTTTTCATTAATTTCAGGATCTCACATTGAAATGAGAATTCCTATTTCCTAATCCAAGGATTAAAATATCCACAGAATATAAAGGATTATTTGTTTGATAAATTATAGGAGTAAATATTGTAGTGACGATCTCAAATCTTTAAAATTAGAGTAGCTTTGATCCAAAATTTTTATTTGTAATTGTAGCAGTGTTGATTCCAAACATCTCAATCCTTTGCCATCTAGAGAACTGTTAGTTGACTAGAAGTCAAGGATCAAACCTTAGTTTGATCAATTTTTAAAAGGGCAAAATGATAACTTCATATTTTTTTTACATAAAAATAATTAAATAAAAGAAATAAAAAATATATTTTTTTCATCTTCTTTCCCACTCCACCCCACCCCACCCCATTCCAATCTAACCAAACTAAAATGGTTGTATATAATTAACAACATATTTCCTTGTACTTAAAAAGGGATGGGTGTCGAGTCAAAGATCAAGATGGTGGTCTAAGTGCGAGAAAAAATAGTATTGACATGATAAAATTGTTGACAATTCACGGAAATTAAAGCAACAGCACCAAGAATAGCAACATCAAGAGCACTGATTCATTTTCCTGTCGAAAAATAATAGGGTAACCTGTCCAAATTCAATTACAGGATAGAAGTCACCGAGTTTTGAGACCAAAGCAACCGATGAATGAAGCACGAAATTGAGGTTAGGAACCGTAACAGGTAATCAGACCTAAAAACACCAAAAACTGGTCATAGTGTAAAACTAAACAGTGGGTCTCGACTGCAGGAGCCTAAAGTGCAGAATATGTGGAGAAATTAGAATGTCAAAATTGATATAAAGGTCTCCACAAAGAAAATAATAAATCATAGAAAAACATATCAAGTTAGGAGCAGGCCCGGCTTTGAAAATATTGAGTCGATAAATTATCATAGTCCTACACATAGTTTTTTCACAAGCATAATTAGCGTCAAACATGGTCGAATCAAAGAGTTTCTTGTGATTCTACATTATATATGTAATATTCACTCATTGATTGATTCGTCTTAGAATCAATTCTTTGTGTTCAAAAAATAAATTATAAAGGATTTTTGGAAACTAGTGAAGTATTGTGGTACTATCATTTATTGTCCAACTACTACATCTTCGTGGAAGAAACTAGTGAAGAAGTATTGGGGTGGTGACTATCATTTATTGTCCAACTACTACATATTCGTGGAAATATTTAGGGTGTGTTTGAGCCACATTATTTTGGAAAAATGTATTTTGAAATAATAGATTGATGTAGAATGTGTGATTGAAAAAGAATGAAAAATTATTGATGTGATGTAAAATATTATTTTATTGAATAGTGTGTGGTTGAAAATAAGTAAAAGAATGAAAATGAAAATTTTAATGTAGCTCAAACATGGACTTAATATGAGAAACTTTTACAAATAATAATTATTTTTGGGCTTTAAAATCTTTTTTAAGGGCCCCTTATAACTTGAGGCCCAAGGCCACTGGGCCAGAACCGGCCTTGGTTAGGCGTCCAACACATTTTATGGATTTCCATTTAGAATTTTCTACAAAGAGTTATGCGCGTTTCCCCTCCCCAGTAATGGGTATGTTCAGCACACAGCAAAATTTTGTCGACAAACATGGAAATCGTGTTGACACGAGGCTTTTCTCTCAACACAAATGGCCTAAGTATTGTAACTCACTCTCCGAATTTTTGTTTCTAAACGTGTGTCACGCATCCGTGAATGTGCCAGGATCGTTTCTAAAGCATTTTTTTTATTTTTTACTTATCTAAAAGTAATTTAAAAATGCTATATAAAGAATTGGCAAATGGATGGATTTAACGTTATTTCAATTCCTAAAATACCTGAAATGTTCCTAAAAATCTTAGAAAAATTCTTAATGTATGAAAAATTCTAGGATGTTACAGGTCGACATGTCAAATTAAGTGAGAAATTCATTAGTTTTAACTTTCACGTTATGTCATCTAATGACACCCTACTAGAGTGCTCTGATTGATGTTATAAAAATTAAGTGACCAATTGTTGAAAATAAAAGTTTCGTGACCTAATTGCAATTCGAGTGTGGTGACCTCCATTATAATTAACTAAGTTTATGTGGATTGCCACGTATGCATAAGTTAGTTTTAATGGACATCCTACAAACGAACTCATTTAAATATTGCTATAAAATGAAGCTAAGTGATCAAATTACTGTTGATTTAATTTTAATGACCTTATTGTAATTAGGGTGAAAGTTTGGTGGTCGTCTACAATTAAGTATTAATAAGTATTCTAAAAAGCTCGCCTAAACGGCGCTTAGGCACCCCCTAAGCTTGAAGTTCGGACAAAACGTCTTGTTTCAAGCTTAGATTTTAATTTTCCAATTCCTAAATGGCTGGATTTTTTCATTCCTTTTTTTTCGAATTCCCCAAGAGCGCTTTATTGATTTTTTATTTTTTTCTTTTTTTAAAAGTCTTTAATTTGACTTTAATTTATTAATTTTTTATGTTTATAAAAAACATTCTATTTAACTTTAATTTCAAGTTTTTAAAAGACTTTATCGATACAAAAATTAAAAATAACTTTATCAGATGAAGAGTTAAATAAGATTTAAATAATGGTGCTATCTACATTATGTAATTATAATTTTGAGACACATTATTTTTGTTGAAAACTTCGAAAATATTTATAAAATTCTTATAAATCTATTAGGATTTGTCTGATTTAAAATTGAAACATGAAAAATAGTCGAATTTTTGCATTTCGAAAACTTGAAAATTATATAATTAACTAATTGTATGAATTATTAAGTAAATGTAATATTTTATAATTTCAAATGTTTGATATGTATTATTTTAATTATTAAATAATTTTTAAAATGGTTAAAAAATTAAAATAATATTAAAAATAAGAAAATATTAGCCGAGGCTTGCTTAAGCTCGTAAAGTTTGAAGTTTCGTCTTCGTATCTAGCCACGCTTATGCTTTTTAAAATACTAGAGAGAACATCGACATTGTTCATCTACTTGAAGAATCAATGATGCTATTGAATTACTTTATCTTGATTAAGCTAATTAATTTACATAAATCAAGTTCATGACATTCAGTTCATAAAACAAAATGCTCAGGTTGAAAGTGAATACAATAATTGTGACCCTAAGACATATAGTAGGAAAGACCTAAGATCTTTTTTAGGACAGAATAAAAAAAAGGTTTAGATTCTTCAGAATAAAAAATTGAAAAAGTAGTTGTTATATACAATTTAATTATATATATACATATATATATATATATAGACACACACACACACATTCATGTTAGTAAATTGTGAACTTGATGTTTAATTAACTAGCTTCTAGCATTAAGATTCATGTCCAGAATACAAATTTTTGCTAGATAATAAGGATATAACATTATTCACATAATTTAGGCACTAGTTCTCATGCTTCTCCACCATCCATATTTATGAAATATCTAAAATGAACTCCTTCACACCCTTACTATAATCTTTTATCACTGCATACTGTAATCCTGATACAATTCTTCAGGTTGATTAACCTTAGTAGCTGAATCCCAAGAGTTGGATGATGCTGAATTTGCGTCGACAAAATCGTTTGACCACCATCCAAGATTGTCCTTTGTTTCATTCATCTCATTGAAACAATCAAATTCAGCTATATTTTGACTCAGTGTAGGCAGACAATCAGCAGCTTCATTGTTGAGTAAATAATTAAGTTCAGTTTGAGTAAATCCCGAGACAGGTTCAATACCCTTGTAATTAGATTGCCCCACAAAATTTGAGCTTTGAAAATTTCTCTCATTTTCAGAATTTTGAT
Organism: Fraxinus cuspidata; assembly: GCA_903798385.1. Classification (NCBI taxonomy): domain Eukaryota; kingdom Viridiplantae; phylum Streptophyta; class Magnoliopsida; order Lamiales; family Oleaceae; genus Fraxinus; species Fraxinus cuspidata. The sequence goes on along the minus strand of CAIGRP010129475.1, from coordinate 23,678 downwards.
GCTCTTCGGCCTTCAAATTGCTTATGGTGCTGCATTCAGCAGCCTGGTGAGGACAGATGGATATTCCTTGAATTAGATTAGTTTGATTACTACTGTCATTCAAAAACTGGAGGCTTTGGATCGTTTTGTCTTGGAAGGGATTCAATTTGGGCCAAAATGCAGGATTATTGTAGAAAGAGAAAGGGTTCTGAAACTGCATGTGGAGTTGAAGTCTTTCCAGGGCAGAACTGCTGAGATTCTGCAAATAATTGTTTTCCTCTCCACCATTTGCATCTTTTGGATCCTGACCTGAAATTGCAGATGGTCGATTTTTTTTGCGCCTTCCGATCAACTTTTTCTTCAATTTAGTGTTCCAATAGTTTTTGATATCATTGTCTGTTCTTCCGGGGAGCTGGGCTGCTATTACAGACCACCTAAGATGAAATAAATTTGAAAAAAAATAAGCCCATGTATGAAGAATTCAATTATCAAGAAGAAATATACAGTAAAAGAAATTTTGATTCCTGACCTTGAACATGTGAAAAGAAAGGTAAAGATACAAAGATAAGCAAAAACCCTCATGAGAAAATAAGTAATTAATCCTTAATAAGGTTGAACATGTGATTCCTCAAACAAACGAATCATAGACAATGGCTAAAGGACAACTAGTTTTTGCCGAAACTCGTGGAAAGTATTTATGCATATGAAGAGAGAGAGAGACCTGCTGCCAATACTGATATAGAGGCTGCAGATGATATTGTCTTCTTCCTCACTGAATCCGCCATGCTTGAGATTAGGTCGCAGGTAATTTAGCCATCTGAGTCTGCAACTCTTTCCGCATCGCTTAAGCCCTATTATCATTATTTCCAACAAATTTATAATCAGAACATGAAACACAACAAACACACATACAGAGAGATCTAAGGAATTGAGTACCAATTTTCTGAGGAAGAGCAATCCAATTTCCACCAGTTCCATACTCCTCAATATATGCCTTGAGTTTTGCATCTTCTTCAGGAGACCATGGTCCCTTCTTAACATTGGCTTTGTCACAGCATGGGGCTCTTCCCATCTCTATCTCTCTCTCTATATGTTTGATAGTTTTCTTTCTCAATTTTTTCTCCAACCCAATCAAACGAAACAGATAGAATTAGCTTTCTTTTGTTTCTGTTGAGGTAAAATGTCAGAAGGGAAGACCTAGCTTTATAGGTAGAAAAGTGATGATGAAATACTAGGATGAACCAAAAGTCTTACCATCTTAATTCTAGGGTGTGTGCCTCTCTCTCTCTCTCTCTCACGCGCGCACACACACATTTGGATTAGTTCAGTCATAACACAACATGACAAAGTACTGCAAAAGTTTTCTCAAATTCATATACTAAAATCAATAATCATTCTTGGATTAGCAATAATTTAATATGTTATGGAGTTTGTAGGGTAATGCTAAAGCAAGCAAAAATTAAGAAAGGAAAAGCCTCCATCCTCTTGTAAACTTCCTCGAGATGTTCAATATCTTTGGGGGCATTTAGGTCTACTAGGTTTCAACAAATTCAAATTATTTTTAAACAATATCCTGTTAATAATTCAGTATTAAATTGCCTATGTTCATATGAAGGACAATTCACGTTGTAAAAGTTTGGAGATGATCAAAAAGACCAAGTTTGCCATAATAAATATTTACATCGTGTAGTAGAGTAGTTATCGTACCCATATATTACTTCGAAAAGTAATCTTTCGATGGAAAACAATCTTTAATTTTGTCATTAAGAACAATGTTTAATTTTATCGAAATGAACGAAAATGATTGGAGGTTCATTCGGTTATATAGAAAACTCTCTAACTTAAAGACAATTTGTATCAACACACACATTTTGACATCAATTAGGGCAAAGTTCATTCATCTATAAATGGTAAGTTTACGGATTAGGATTTGTAAATTAGATTAGTGAACTCTGTTATGAACTGCCTAATTTAAGAGGTTTTCAGAGATACACAGAATATTTCAAGAAAATTACTCCAAATACTTTTTGCCGTATGCAATGTGAAATCGTTATATGTATCACAGCATGAGAAGTCCCAAGAGAATTCAAAATTTTCTTCTATTAGAAAACACGCTTTTGATGCCAGTTTTAACCAAGAAGCTTCGTTGCCATAGCTTAAACACGGTATGGTCACATTAAATAACAAAAGGCACTGGTAAAAGGTGAAAATTTTGAAACTTTCATATTACTTAGCTTCATTGTTTCGGTACTGTCAAGATATTGCTGTCTCATTTGAATATTTTAAAAGAAAAAAGAAGCATTAGTTTTTGCTTACGGAACAATTATCTTTCTTCACTATTTTACAACCTCGATGATAAAAAATGTTGAAAGACATGATTAGTCTTTTCTGACCAAATCATCTCTAAATTTAAGTTGTTTTAAACGAGAGAGAAATTTGTTGTTGTACATAACAAATTTATTTCCTAATCAGCGTAATTTTTTTTTTTTGAAAAAAATAGACTTTTGTTTGAAATCACACGACATTTTATCTAAGAATTTAAATTATTAGACATCAAAAAAATATTTTTAAGTTATATTTATATATTCAATAGTTTTCAATAGTTTCTAGTGTCGATTCTATCCCATCACACAAGTAAGTTGAAAATTGAGTTTTTATTCCTGTAAATTTCTCACCAACTTGTGTTATTTATTTATGTTATTTAATTTTGACACCCTAAAAGTTAACAAGTAGGCTAGAATTCTATATGAATATATTGAAAACTCTATAAAAACTGAAGAAAAAACAATTGAAAAATGGCCTAAAAAATTAATACTTTTAGCGAGGAGCTCCACTGATTGACCTTGGTTCCCTTGGATAATACTTTTCTATGTAGAATACGAAGAAATTGCTGGTCCGAACCGCACTTTGATAGAAATAACAAGGGGAAAACTATCAAAATTCAAAAGATATTATATTTTTTTAATAAATAATCAATCTGAGTCAGATCTTTAGGAAGAAGAAAATATGCTTCTGTTTGTCTCTCTCTCCAGGTTAGAATCTCTCTCTCTCTCCATTGACACTGCATGTCATGCATCATCGAAGAAGACCTAAATTTATTACTTTTTTCTTCCTGGAGAGCTGGTGAAATAATTGTTGATAAACGGATAAAGTTGGTCACTATTGGTTAAAAACAAAATTAGAATGAAGGTTATGCACGAAAGTCATCTAAAAGTTTAAATAGTTCGCTTTCATGCAAGATGGATGGTTTTTTTTTAATCATAAATAAACTTTTTTTTTCTTAAAAGAGTCAATAGGAGTAGACTAGCAAGCAAATTCGTTGATCTATAAATTAATCTAATAAATATTACATCTTTGATAAAACACAAGTGATTTTTAAAAGAATTTGAGTGAACGGTTCAGTTTGGTTCCAAGCACTATCGAAACCTAAACCATCATTTCCAAATGGTTTGATTTGGTTTTGAAATGATGGAAACATATACAACGGGAACCCAAACCAACGTTTCTAAATCGCGATTTGGTTCAGTTTGATGGGTTGTCGATTTTTTTTTTTGTTAACCCTAGTATGGCCTGTGGGAGAGACAAGGCGTCACAGTTTAGGATTACATCCTTGATCTTTGAACCTTGCATGTGTGAGAATGTATAGTTTAAATTAGGTTAACGATGTTGCAAACATAATTTAACACGTCGTCCAAGAATTGTCATTGTTATGGTACTGTTTACTTTCCAAACAAAATTACCTAGTTCGCAATTATTCTCGTAGATCTTCTCCGATATTAAAAGATTTTGGGTAAATATTTAGGAACTGATAAGAATGTTTCCCTAACAAATATATTTTTGGATCCACGCTCCAGCGATCCAAGCTTCCATAATGGAGGAAAAAGAAAACATTCAAGGCAAGGGGCTGCACCTATCGGTTCTTGCCCACTGAACTTACCACAGTTCGTCATCTCCATTTGAACTTGTATGAGGTTCGCCAATGAGCTAGGCTTAATTGAGGTAACTTCTGAGCGAAATCCATGTGAATTTCATAGTGAAGTTGACAAGTGTGAGGTGTGGGAAGCAAGCGAGGCTTCCAGTGGCAGGACAACATTAGCTTCACGAGAATTGAAGGTGTAATAAACTTGAAATGGATATATTGATATTCAACGTCTAAAATATATTCTATTTCAAATTTATTATTTCAACAAGTTTTTAACGATTCAAAATCGAGCCAAGACAAATCAAACGCAAAAATTTAGAAGTAGTCTATAAATATTGAGACCATCTTAAATCTTAAGTTGTCAAAGAAGGCTCGAATACCTTTATTAGTTTAAATCTTTATGTTCACGTATAGAACAAAACATATGGTCTGAATTGCTTTACCTAGTTGTATCGACATTACGAATGAAAAACTGTCATATCCTATGAAAGTTACCAAGCATCCAATCAGCACAAAACACATAAACTATCTGATGAGATAGAGTAAGAGGGGTTGACAAAACTATACACATACAATTATGGAACCTTTGTATATTACAAAGTGCATTATTCTTTGAAAGTGACCTCAATGACTTTTGTTTGCCATTAATATTTTAATCAACCTGTGATTATCTCAAATGCACTTTTAGTAAAATAAATCACAAGAGACATATTAGGTGAGTTGAAAAGGAATCCTAATCCTCAAAACCACAAGTTATCTTAACAATTTGTCAACCCATTTGGCTTAACAAACCCATCTCTTTATTGGCATCCAAGATTTTGACTTGGCCATGATGAGCATTGGAACATTCATTTGCCTTCTTCCCTTCCTCTCTACCAAATGTTTTGTGCCCAATTTAAGTGCATTGCATTGTACTTATTTTGTAAATTTCTATATAGGTTCCAAGTTTTTACCTATTCCTCTTGCGATATTACATTTTTGACATATTCGATATACATTACATGGATGGTTTAATTTGTTTTCCTTTTTGCAATACAACGTAACAAACTGTAACATCCCATTTAGGTATTCTTTTCTTTGATGTTCTTTCTCGTGAAAATTAATTGTTCAATTGAGCAGTAAAATATATATTGGATAAGGCACGCCAATAAATAAGACGATGGACAAACCAATATTTTGTATTAGATATCAACTGTTTCAAATTAAGAAAAATGAAACCCGCTACCATCACATAAAATAGTTAATTATTAACCTCATCGCTTTCGTCTAAAATGTGCATACCCTATCGCTTGCCACTCAGCCACACTGGATATTCACCTGGCACGTGTGACCAAAGTCAAAGTTACGTGAGAAATTGACCTTTAATTGATGAGTTCACCTGCGTGTATTAGGCACAAATTCCTAAATTTCATACGCAGAATATTGGGATATTGATGGAGTCGTGAATTTGGCTTCAAGATTTGTCAATATTATAAAAGTGTTTACACGGTTTTGGTCATAAATAAATAAAAATAAATGATAATAAATACTTAGTACTTTTAAATTTCACATATTGATAAAAAATAGTTTGAATATTTGTCAGCTTCAAGATATGTCAAATCGGTTTTGTAAAAATAAGTGATAATAAATACTTTGTACTTTTAAATCTCACGTATTGATAAATATATTCTTAAGTTGGTGATGCAAGTGTAAAGAGTACGCATTTTTATTTTCTTTTTTTTTTGTTATTATGCTCATGTTTGGTAGGGTGATTTAAAAATTAAAATCTTTTTTAAGTAAATTTTAATAAAAATTGATGAAATATATGATTAAAAAGTTGTTGGGTTCTTGAAATATGTGCTTAAAGATTGATTATTGACTCTAATTTCGATAAAAATTTAGATTTTAATCCTTACCAAACATAGACTATATATTGAACTAATTTGCACATTCACACCATTTTAACATTTTACTTTTCGCTTCCCCAATTAACAAACTGAAATACGGAACGAACAGAAAACCTAGAATGACAATTTTTACAGTAGAAATTAGTTACAAACGAGCACTAGTAAAGTACCAAGAAATGCTTATTTTTTCATCTTATCCCATGAGAATCATAACCTATTCAATTATTCATTTCTTCCTATCAGTCAAAACACAAATGAGCATACAAAGAAACCAAATATTCTTCCCTCATACAATTCTAGGCTAAGCTTATAAGAACACAATATGTTAATAAAGAATGCTCTGCATAATTCATATAACCATGACATTTTTTTAGTAAACATCTCATGACAGATTCACACGCGCAGTAACTCCCACTTACTGTAGAGTCGCGAAAAGTTTTAAAAGAGATGCACAAGAGTCGTGCTTAGATAATGCATTCCAAGTCTAGTCAATATCCAAGTATAACACAATTTCCTTTTTTCTGTTTCCACTATTTCACTCAAAGCAAATACAAAAACAACACACATTAGCCTCACCACCAGATGCCCCAAGCTTCATAAAGTGAAACACCAAAGAAAAAGAAAACCTTACTGATTTTCATCCACACTGGTATACCTTCTACATCTCAAAATTACAGAAGGTAGAGCGCAAAATGTAATTGTTATTATAATTGCGGAGTATGTAGAATGAGATAGCGCCATAGTATAAGGCATATATATGTTCTACTATACGATGTGTAGCTTAACTGCATAGTGCAATATTATCCCATCAAATTCAAGAGACCGGGAATCATAAAAAACATCCACGTCCCTGCACAGTCAAATTTCAATCTAATTACATCCAGGAAAAGCATTATAAACGAACAGGAAAATTTCAGAAATAAGCAATAAATATTGAGATTTACTTTCTGGCAATGCAAATTATCAGTCTCTGCGTACAATATATAAAGTTTGCGCTAGTAGTAGTGTGTCTAAAGGCATATTATTTCACTTTATAGAACAACACTATAATACCATAAGAGATCCTGTAAAGAATACAAATATCTAACATTCTATTATTAACACGTGCGTTTTTGGGATTGAAATCCTCTTAAGTAAGCCGACGAACCTTCTGAGTAAAGTTAGAATAACTTCTTGATATGCGTCATTTCAGATTCATTGCTGCGGCCATGTTTCTCAACCTCTGCGAGATTTCAGAGAACGAAGGCCTCTGGGCTGGATCGCAGGCCCAACAACTTTCCATTAATGATTTCCATTCCGGATCACACCATGTAGGAATTTGTGGGCGCAGTGTGTTGTTCACTATCCCTCCTACACACCATAAACAAAATTTTGATGACAAAAAGACATTTGTACTTCATCGTAGCTATTGGTTCAAATTTCGAAGGGATTCTGAAATATTAAACTGAAGAAAAGTAATCAGGTCCCACCAAAAAAATTCAATCCCTTGCATTATCATTTCAAAAAATAGGAAAGTTCACACTTTTGCTCCATAAAATTGCTCTCAAGCCACAAGCAAGCTCGCAAAGGTTGTTGGAGGTTTACGCCACGTACTTGTGAGCTCAACAAATAACTTGCCTAAGCAAGCCCCAATATTTATTAAAAACTCTACCCTCAACATTTGAAACCCAACATCAAAGCAAGTCTGCCCCCCAAAAATACAGCAACAATTAGTGAATAATTGCAACTAAGCCTTTTTTTTTCCCTTTTTCTTCTTTTTATCTTGATAGTAAGTACAACATCATGCTCATACATAAAATAAACGAATCGCAGAACAGAATGGAAACAACATCTTAACCGAAGGAAAATAACAAAATTATGCTGTACTTACCAATTATAGAAGCACAATGCCTATCTGCATACGGTTCATCTCCGGTAAGCAATTCCCACATGACAATCCCAAATGAATAAACATCGATCTACATAGCAAAACCAGACATTAAATGAATTAATTAAGAGAGAGAGAGAGAGAAGAGAGAGAGCATTTCGTGATCACATTAAGAGATGTCTTTACCTTTTCGGTTACCATGCTACTTTTTCCACTTAGGAGTTCAGGTGCCATCCAAGGCAATGTCCCACGAACACCTCCTGATACTAACGTATGTTGCTTCACCTTTGACAAGCCAAGATCACCAATCTAAATTGGAAACTCACGCAAAATAAGCAAATATGAATCAGCCCCCGTTTGACACATTCTTTGAGAACTCATTTTCAGCCACACATTCTTCAATAAAATAATATTTTTCATCACATCAATAACTTTTCCTTACTTTTTAACCACATATTTTTCATCATATCACTATTTAAAATACATTATTTTCTCAATAATATCCATCAAACACATCTTTAATGTAATTAACATAAATATTTAAGTATAAGAAATTAAAGGGATCAAGAATTTCTTTTGATAATAGATTTGAATCAGCCCCCGTTTGACACATTCTTTGAGAACTCATTTTCAGCCACACATTTTTCAATAAAATAATATTTTTCATCACATCAATAACTTTTCCTTACTTTTTAACCACATATTTTTCATCATATCACTATTTAAAATACATTCTTTCCTCAATAATATCCATCAAACATCCCCTCAATATAACACCAAATACACTCAGATAAAGAGGAGAAAATGATGGGGTTGGAGAACCAGAGGCTGAAGTAACCTTTGCACCAGAAGTGTGATGCACTGTAAACAAAACTTAAATGCAAAACAAGGTGACAACAGAACCTAAAGCTTCATATCCCACCACGGTCCAATTACAAAGCAGCAGTTGTAGAATAAGATACTGCACACACTGCATGTAATTCATGACTTTCAAAAAAATTCAAATGTCAAGGTCAGCTACTCAACCTGCATTTCACACTGGTCTGTGTGGATCTCTCATTTATTCCAGATTCTCATATTTTCAATCAAAATGAACAATTTCCTTGCATATTAGTACTTCTTAAATGCGCCATTCATAGCTATTTCGAGCCTCTTACTGTGTAAAGCAAAAAAAAATGTACTCAAAAACATGTCTGGTTCAGCTGCTCAACTTACCTTGCACACTGGGCGATGCGGATCTCTCATATTTACCAACAGATTTTCACATTTTAAATCAAAATGTACAATATTCTTTCCATGCAAGTATTCCATCCCAAATGCAGTATCCATAGCTATCATGAGTCTCTTGCGCCGATCAATTGTCCTGTTTAAATTAGTAGTCACAGTAAAACCAGTAGTGCATGTAGTGAATAAACTCTGGACAAGGTCAGAGAAAGATACCTGTCCTTTTTCTGCAGAAATTGTTTTAAGGATCCATTGACCATGAACTCTGTAACTGTTGCTAAAGATCCATGAGGGCCATCACGAACTACACCATAGAAAGCAACAACATTTGGATGGTGCAATGAACTTAATATCAGAGCCTCCTTCCAGAAATCTGCAATCTATACATCAAATAAGATGAGTTCAGTTGCCTATGACGCCAAAAGCTGCACTAGTTTAGCTCTATAAATGCATCCACAACAAAACTATCATATTCTTATTAGTCTGTAGAAAACCAAGAAAGCATTATGCAGTTGTAAAAGTCACTCGTAATGACAAAATGGCAATCTGCATGTTTTACACTTACAATGCAGTATAGCAGGTATGTCGCAATTATCTATGAAATGAAAAAACAAATAAATAAAAAGGATAAGAACCCCAAGTTATTCAAGCACTTCTTCTCTCTGCAACAAGACTAGAAAATCATGGAGGATGTTAGATATTCTTATATTCTCCATGTCCAGCTTCCGACGCGCACAAAAACTAAGCTATGTTCAAGCCAAGTGAAATTATTTATCATCGTGTAGTGAAAATGCATAAATGGAAAAAAAACATTTCTATCTCAATCTAGTAATTTCCATTTTTAGTTCAGCAGTTGGTTAAAATTAACTTCACAGATGTTGCTTCTTGCATCGGATTCACACAAGCTATTTCTCTTGGACCGAAATCATCATGTCAATTACTTTTTTCCATTGGAAATACTCGCGCCTAATAAAGGTCTATAATACAGCCACAGGTCATGACTATGCACCTCCATCGTGCGACTAACAATGAGATCATAATGTTTTCTCAAAAAGGCATAGAGATAAAACAATATCTCTCTCCATTAAATACGAGAAAAAAATTAGAAAATAAATAACTAAGAGTAATGGCAGTTAAAGTGGGGTAACAGGAAAAAACAAGGTAATCAAATTATCAAAAGTGTACCAAGCGCTCCCTTTCAGATGGCTTTCCAGCAAAGCAACTGGATTTGATTCTTTTGATTGCTATATCTGACCCCTTCCACTTGCCATGGTAAACAGAACCATAGGTTCCAGAGCCTAACTCTCGGATCTCCTCCAGATCTTCATTTTTAATTGTCTACATGGAAAATGACGAAGCAACAACAGATGGTGGAACGTGAGAAGACAAGATTCAATTACTTAATACTCGATTTTTCTGAGAAAGAAGTCCCTAATTGTTGTAGGTGGCAAACAGATAGAATAGGTATGGTTAACTATATGTATATTGAATTGTAATACAGATAATATATCCACAGGTAAAACGGGAACCTGCAATCCTCTATCAATTGCTTCAGCCTCAGCAGTAGTGGGCTCGATCTTGGAATTGCTGAGATTGTCATTATCAGAACCCATCTCCAAGTCCCCATGGCCATCCTATACAACGAGAGGATGTTTTAATGAAAAAAATACACAACAGAAACTATTAAGAAAGAGTGCGGTTGATTCTCACCACTCCATCTGGGTCATGCTGTGCATCATCTTCTGAAAACACATTCTGCTCAGTTCCAAAATCAGTATCTTCTCGAAGTTTAGCTTCCACCTCCTTCAGACTTACCAAAGCCACTTCTTTTACAGAGGCAACTAACTCAGGCAAGAAGCTCAAACGGTCTTCCTGCAGCTCAGCAGCATGGCCAGCATTCATTTCTTCCACTTCCGTCCCGCTACTGCTTTCCACCACAGAATTGATAGACTTGGCAGGTGCCATTGCATCAGGATTTTTGTCATTGATTCCATGCATGTTAGTATCTCCAGCCTCCCCTCCAAGATTCAGTTCTTCGTTCCTTCTATAGATACTGTTCTCATCCAACTTGACTGGTTCAGCAATATCAGCATCATTTCTCAGGTATGATATGGAAGCCACAGTGACCAACTTGTCATCCAAAAGGAATGCAGAATCGGATTTTGTAAGATGAGTTACAGGACCCGCAAATTTAGTCATGTCTGGGACTGATGGGTTGGACTGCATAGTAAATGGGGACTCGACAGTGGGCTCCAATGTTGGAGCTTGGCCATGAGACCCATCAAAGCCCCCAAGTTTTTGTGGTGACTCTAACCAAGGATTTTGATTCTCCAACTCGGTTCGCAACCTGGGACTACCCTCCACTATACCCCTCATAAATCCAGTGCTGACAGAGCCATTTGCTAGCTGAGCTGAAACAGGTGTTTCATAAGAGGGACCTCCCAGCAATGGGCCATGAACATTTCTCCATAAAGCATGCGAAGGCACGTGGCCATGAGAAACCTGGTACAGATTATCAGCTCCATATGTACAGGGAGGATTGCTGCAACGAACTCCACGGTCGTCCAGAGACGGAACATGAACCTGTGATCCAGTGGCCACAGCTTGGTCGTGAAACACTTGATTACCAACGTCTGCAACAGGTCGGGTATACCATGTGTCTTCATGATGGACATAGTGGTATTGCACAGGGTGGACATCACATAAACTGCCTTGCCCAAGAGGAGTACTTGTACCATTTTCCGTTATATAGTTATCAGCCACTGCCAGTCTTCCAGCAGTAGAAACATGTGGTCTAGGTTCATCAGGCTGAGGATTTGACTGATGCTGTAAAATCCACCCTCTTTCATGACAGCGAATCTCGTTATAGAAGTATGGATGGTGCACGTTTGCATCTGGATTCAAAGTGTACATTTCCCTATTTGGGGGGCTCTCAACACAAGAATTAGTGACTGGATGATATCCATTCCCCATGTTAGTTGGCTCTTGACGTGGCTGTTCTCCCGGCTTCCAAGTGGTATCTGGATAAAGTTGATTTCTTGGAAATGTTATCCGGCAATGCTCACAACCAGTGCCATGAGGTATATTACCTGGAAAACCAACATTTTCACTGCCTACAGGTCCTGTTGGAATCAAAACCATATTCTCGGTATACTGCAGCGGCTGCTCATATATGTTATGATGATTAATTGGAGGCCGATTGTATTCCTCATGCATTCTATCAAAATTTCTGTCTGAAAACTCCCCATATGGTGCTCGATAACGGGAAGATGAAGGGGAAGTTGGAAACTCAGCCACAGGCTTTTGGTCCAGGATTCCAGGTTGCGGAGGCGAATAGTAAGCAGGACTCCATGGAGCCTCATTGTCAGAGTACCTCTGAGAAACTGGTTGTTGGGGTTGCCCAGAACCCAAATGAGGAATTGCAAGCTGACGCAAATTAACATACGCCATAGGCAACTCTGCATTCCTCTGACCATGGATGCTACCCTCTAGACTCATCTGATTAAAGTACTGCTCAGCAACATGGACATCATCTAATGACCCCATTACCTGAGACACACCTAGCTGATTCCCGAATTCAGGAGACTCATTAAGGTTGTTCAAAGCATCAACATACCTCCTTTCATTTTCCCTTTCATCTCCATCGCCAAAGTGCACTGAACCATCTTGACCAGGATTTGAAAACAGAAAAATCCTCAATCTAGTAAACCCATCTCCAGAGCCTAACTTGTCATACTCCTCCATCATATTGGTGACATCATCGTCATTCACAACCGATACTAGAGCATCAAGATCCTCATCAGGCTGCTGATATTTTAGCATGGTCGCCCCTTCAAAAAGCTCCCTCATCTTTCCCATGAGCTCCTCGTAGCTAATATCACGCGGGACACTCAATATACGTGTCTCGCCACCTACATACCTAAGTTTCCCATCTTGGGGCCGTGGCATTATACTACCTGAAAAGCTACACAAGAATTTGACGCGCGGGTTTTCATCATTAGAGCTCTGATTGGAGCCTGGGGTCCCTGTAGGGCTATCCATCAAATCCACAATTTGGTGTTGGTGATCAATAATTGGATTCTCAAGTTCCAATGATTCAATCAAATTTTCAACCCCGTTATTACGACACATCAGTCGTTCTCACGGGTATTTAAACACACATATCCTCATTAATCATTACAGAAAACCCTCAAATTTCCCAAGACAAAACACAGATCCCAATTTACGTCTCCTATTATAACCAATGACGGTTGAATGGCCTTGTGCAAACTGAAATCAGAACTTTTGAACTCGGATTCACACAAAAGAACCAAATTTTCGTCTAACGATCGAAACTTGGTAATGATTAAATCCGGCTAAAAAACAAAATTCAAATCAGAGTACCTGGAATTGGAGATTATTCCGATAACACCAAAGCCCAAAATCTTTCCTTAAATTTAAGAAACCCTAGAAAGAAAACCTTCCGCCAAAAAACTCTTGAATCTCAATTATATTATACTTTTTATATGACGAACAAGCAAATACTTCAATTAAATGACTATATTTTTATTTACCTACGAAACATACAGAGTGACAAACAGGAATTATATATTATATTATCTGTACTTTCGTATGTAGATCATATGATTATATATAGAGAGAAAGTTTCCTTATTTTGTTTCCGAGCTCTGGAGGCGAGATGCATCCGAGGTTTGGGTATGATGGGATGTTTTGAGTGGGATGCTCAAGTTGCCAGGTGGTCGTACACGTGGCAAGATTGAGTTATTCGAATAGGAGAATCAATTTTATCAGTGCGTGAGCATATTCTCTCTACATACTAATTTCGTTCCTCCTTTCCTCTGTTGAATATATATATATAGTGATGTAAGTTGTTGATGACAAAAAAGTGGCTTGATAAAAAATTTTAGATTTTTAAATAAAATGACGATAAATCTAATTAAATGTCGGCACGAATAGAGTACAATGGTTAAAGACTCTTAAATATCAATGTTATTGTAGTTCAAGCTTATACTACATGTAGAGTACGTGTAACTTTTTAAAGTTATGCATCCCTCTTATATAAAGCGGAGTGGTAATCATTTTAATGATCTTCATCATGTATGAAGATTTAACATACTCAAATACTTTTCTTGACGGCTCATTGGTTCGTTTGTGCAGTGTGGATAAATAATCATTACTCGCAACCTAGTATTCAACATTAGGCTATTACGTTCTAGATATTGATTGGCCTAGTAATCAATGTATGTCGTCACTTCTTGTCTCTGACAATGTGGAAAGAAAATTAACAGTGATAATTGTATTTTGTAAGGAAATCATTCATTGGCCGAGTTGTCATCTTAGGTTGGAGTCCTTTTTGCCAGCCTATGGCCAAGTTTTAATCTTATAAAGGGCATCGTGTCGGCCAACTTTTGAGAATAGGAGCCCATTCCAACTTGGCCGACTTCAGATCCTACACTCGGGTTCTTGGGCACCTACTGTTTTATTTGCTTATGTTACATTTTACTGGAAAAATATGTGATTGAAATTGAGTTCAGGGAAAAAAATGATTTTTTTGAAAAAGCGGAAGCGAACATGACCTTAGATTTGTAGTGCTAATGTTTCGGAAAGAATAAAAATATTTTATATAAAGGAGGGTAAATTTTCCATCGTTTCTGTGGTTTATAAAAAGTCAACAGAAGATGCACATAGAATCAAGGTAATAGTGGGCAATGTATGCAAATTGCATGACTGCTATAACTGTACACGAGATTGACATTGCATCCATAAGCAAGTTGTACAATATTCATCTTTCAACTGCTAGAGCATACCGCAATATAGCAGTCTAAAATCGAAACCAAGACTCATGCCAAAGCTTCGACCATTATTGAACGGTGGGACAACTGCTGCTCATAAAGTTCACGGAAGATACGATATTTAGCATCGTGGTACTTTTTTACTTTTGGATCGTTGGATGGATAGACAACCTGCCAAGAGAACAGCGAGAAAAGTTGATCTTAAGAAGAAGAAAGCTTATAGCTTCAGTATTCAACTTCTAAGCTTTTAATATCTTTCAACAATCAGCAGACGAAAATAAAACAACGAATAAGCTAAGTGTGTACACCACGTTTGATTTGACAAGTTCCATGGAAGAATATGCTAACATTAATTAGTCTAACTTCCCTTTTCAGAGTAAATCCTAATTATGCAATTAGCAAACGTTTGCCTACCTGACCAGCTGAGTTTAACGCTTTCATGGCCTCTCGCATGGTAGAATATTTCTTTGAAGCAACGGCACCAAGAATAGCAGCACCCAAGAGCACTGATTCATTTTCTCGTGGAAGAATAATAGGGTAACCTGTCCAAATTCGATTACAGGCCGGAACTCATCAAATTTTTGATACCAATGCAACTGATAAGCAAAATACACTGCACATAATTGAGGTTATGAGCTAGTGGTAGCCGAAATTTATACCCCAAAACAACCCTGTAGATATCATTGATGAGTGAAACACATAATTTAGGTTAGGAACTAGTGGGGCCCAAAATTTACACCCCAAAACTACTGTGTAGATGTCTTTGAAGTGTCAATCTCATATGTAAACTAAACTCTGAATATTGGCGCTTTCGTATTTAATTTTCTTTAGATAATATTTTATAAGCCACACTATTTCAAAATTTGTCTTAGAATGATACTTTCTATTCATTCCACCTTTAAAAGCCTACAATTTTAATGGAGATGTGAAGTCTAAACTGGACAGCCATGAGAGCTCCCCAGAAACCTTGATGGTGCAACAAAAGAGTAATAATCCACAAAAGATAAAGTTTAATATATGGAAATAGAAATGAGGTGCAAAACCAGTTGAATGACACAAATAAAAAGAGAAATCAGTTACAAATTATAACATGCTTTCCCACAATCTGTCATGTGTCTATATTGTGTCTGAAGAAACTTAATTGCATTTATCCTCTCTCTCTCTCTCTCTCTCAAAATTACAAATGCAACGTGATAGGTGAAGTGTCCCAACTATTTGCATCTATGTAATACCATCTAAGTTTTATCTGCATATGACCTGGAATTACAAACCCTGGATGGATCTAGAATCATGCCCTTGGAGAAAAAGGTTTATGGCTTGACGTGGTGCTATACAACTATATGCAAGCTTCAAGTAGTCACTATAAATGCATAGAGTTGGCAGACGTGAAATATATATATCAGATTGGTATAGCAATAGGGAACACGCACACACAGACAGAGAGAGAGAGAGATAGAGAGAGAGAACCTATAATATCCGCATGCTCTTGTATGAACAGTGAATTCTTTGCTAGTCCACCACATGCCAGCAATGTGTTGATCTAGAAATCAAAAAGTGGCGAAAGAACATTTACTTTGAAAGCAATAAGAAAGCCTTGCACGTATAATGGATTTAGGTGTAATAAACAATGGGGTGTACATTGACTTCTAAAAAACATTATCTGGCACCTGGAATTTCCATGCAACTTAAAAATTGTTTTCCCATTAACTGGGGACGTAGGCGCTAGTAGGAAGCATGTGCTATTACAGTTAGTTAATACACCCACCTCAAATGATAATAACAAAAACCCTAAACTGGAATTACAAACTTCAGTAATAATAAAAGACAGTGCAGTATTCATGCTTCATGATTTTCAGATCAGGTCCTGTAGTTAGGCTTTTATTTGGAGGGCCAGGGCATATCGAATAATATTAAAAATAAAAATGCAAGAATCTCCCTTTTAGATCTGGTTTTAACAGGAGATGTAGTTTCAGTGTATCATAACACACTGTCTAATGTACTTGATTTTGCCAGTAATTATTGTATTAGCTTCTATTTCCAAAGCTTATTATCAAACCTTTTGTGTATTAGATCAATATCCTAACCCACCACTTTTTATATGCATCTTTAGTTTACCTATAAACATTTTATATACATTTTTATTTTACCATGAACTAGCTAGCTTAAAGCTGACAATGTCTACAAACAAACCTACAAACATTTTCCTTTTTATTAACTTTTTTCCCTTTTGGATTCAGTTTATACACTGCAACAAATTCAAGATTTCAAAAATAAATAAAGGAAAACTTTGAGGTACAAGTATTTGCGGAAAGGCGCTTCTCTAACTTCAAATTTTGATTGATTTGATTGATTAGGATGAATTTTTGAAAGATGCCATTTTTCAGTAAAGCATAGCTTATTTCAGAATATTTGTAGCATCCTTTTTAATGGGGGAGAAAGAAAAGAAAGAGGTCTTTATTGAAGAGCCTTTGTAACATGATTGTGAATTGATGTCACCATGATAATATTATAATTCATCTTATCATGTGATTTATTGTATTCTACATGAAAAAGTAATAAACTAATTATACTGAAGTTATCAGTATTGGAAAAACTGATATGTGGTCAACAGTGTTTTGAAACACGAGGTGAAAGATGTCCTTACTTTGTGCCCATGGGCATTGCAGTGCTCTACAATATGGCGTGTCCCATATGCAATACCCTGTACTGTGGCAAGGTATAGAAGAGCCAGCTGTTTTTCACTTGTGTCAAGAGTTAAGCCACATATCATGCCTTTCGATTTTGGATCTGCAATGGGAGATCTACACAAAAGGTTCAGTATTACTATTCATTTGTAGCTACATAAGTATGCAATTGATATTGAAATTCAGATTTTTTACCTGTTCCCATGGAAGTCAGGGAAGACATGTATGTCATCAGTCAATGCAGCAATAAAAGGAGAACTTAATTCTTGTTTCATTGACTTCAGTGTCTCATTCAAAAGTTCAAAGATTGAAATGCCTATTAAATCAAAATGATGAGTGGTTATGCCAGTCAAAAGTAAAACATGGGTAGCAATACATTTCAGCATCATGGCTGAAAGTAAAATTTTTGAAGTTGAGGGAATCTCACATCGAGAAGCAGCTCGATTTGCCAGGTGTGGAGAAGCAACATGGTTCTCAATAATATAATCTAGTAGTGCACCAGTGGCACTCTGACCTCCTTCCGTGAGCCAGTACTGAGGCACCATGGCTAAAAATATTTGTGAAAGTAAATGAGAATAACTTTTAGTCCCCCGTTGTAACTAAAGAAAGATATGAAATATAATAAACCAGTGGAAAGCCGCCTAAAAGTTTGTTCCTAATAACAATATAACTTAAAGCAAATTTGGAACACAAGAACCCCAGCTTAATTATCTAGTAGGGTAAAACTCATTAACACTAAAGGCTTCCAAGCAAGTTTCCATTTATCAACTGTTGAGCACAGAAAATATATGGATTCCTGCGACTTGAGTTTCTTAATACCTAATAGACGGAGAAAGAAAAGGTTTAGTAACCTTGACAGAATTGAGTTGTATCTATAATCAGATAAGGTAGTTTAGTTTCTTGGACATTTCAGTCAAAGCCCATAGCACTGGCAATGTCTCCCAGCATAAATGCAAGGAGGGTGTATAGCTGATATAGGATCTTGTGAAACAAGATTTGATGTTGCAAGCAGTTCGGTAAAAATGAAGAAGTATTGATAAAATGCAGCCAGATGAAGAAGACTCTAAATGCCAGTAAGATCGAGTGGTTGCTTCAGTAGATAGTCTAGCTCTTGCTCTCTATTTTTTCTTTGTATGACATGGACATGGGATTCCAATCCATCCAATAAGGTAAGGAGGGGTGTTACTAAACGTTTCTTTTTATTTCAGGCAATATCATGGATTTAAGAAAGTCATCCCCATAGCAGTACATCTCAAGTTAAATGAAATTAAAGCAAACACTATTTTATGGAAAGGAATATACCTGACCAGAATGGTCCCCAGACCCCAGGAATAAACAACTTGCTCTGTGAAACAGCCATATGGCAAGTGGAAGTTCCACAAACTAACACCATTCGATGACATATTGCTTCCTCATCAATGCCTACACTTGCAGCATCCTCGGTTGTAACATATATACAAAAAATACATATTCAAACAGCCAAAAACCTTGCAGTTAAAAGACTATGCAAACAGAACCTTTAGCTTCAGAATCTGACACCGGCATACTTTCCATTACTCCCACACCACCAGCATGAGCATCAATTAATGATGTTCCAACTGGTATCCCTGCCACCAGGCCCAATTCCTGAAAATAAAGAGATTCTTAGAGAGAGAATGAACTATCCATGTAGAGAGCTAATCATCCTTCCTTTTACTCTAATAAAGTTTAGCATCATTTGTAGACTCAAGCAGGCATCACTTGAAATCAAAGAGAAAATTTTACTATGTCACTTGCCTTTGCAGCATCAGGTGTTAGACCAGAGCCCAAAGCATGACCAGGAAAAGCTACACTTCGTCCTGTACGTGATTATTATCAAGTAAAAAGCACCAAAGGATTATTGAAAATCAGATAAATACTGATGCCAAAGAAATTGTTTTTGGCAGTGATATACAAAGTTTCAGAAAAGACAGACAATTTGAAGTACTTGAAAACTTCCCCCATGAATGCAAAAGAAAAGTTAATTGGGTATTTGCATCTTCTTCTTATTCTTCAGCTTATTCGACGTGTGTTGTCTTTTTTAACTCAGTTAAACCATAATTTCAAAATATTTTCATAAATTGTATAACATGTACAAAGCATCTCAGTAAATGATATAGTTTGTCGAATGACTACATTGGTTTTCATGAGAATAGGCAAACTAATAAGAATGATTGTGAATCAGAGACGCGTGAGACTATCATTTAGAGGTATACGGCATACCAATCTTCGAATGATGGCCATCAACAAGATCAGCTAAACCAATCTCTTCCCAAAAGTCATCATCCCATCCACAAGCTTCCATATCTCGGGAATCTTTTTCATTTATCTGTTGCATGTGTGCGTGACCTAAATATGTCCATTTGCAGACTGTTGTGCACAGACTCCGAGTATCATCTCCTGTTGCTCTGGAAAAATAATATTAATATTGCCACTGCACAAAAACATATTAATTGACATAATTATAGACGACAACTTAATGGCCTACCTATATGATAACCAATCGCTCAGATCCATCCATCTGAATGCCATTGACCAAGACTCTTGCAAATTTTCTTTGACCCATAAAAGCTGCAATTGAAGTTTCACAACAAAGTTCAGTCCATAATACAAACTGAAGATAAGCAATCTCTCTGTTTCAAAAAGCTTTTAACAACAGCAAAGAAATGTTTTCTAAAGAGAGGAAAAGAAAATACTGACACTCTTATATTTTGCATAAATACCTTGGGTGGCTGCATCTCTGGGGATACAGCCCCGCCACAGTATTGCAATACAGGTGAGTTAGAGGAATTTATCCTCTCAGCTTGTTGCACAGCTCTGTGGTCCATCCACACTATGATATTTCTCCTTGTATCACCACTCCAAGAAACTGTTACAGGTTGTCCGTCAGAATCAACAGCAACTGCATACAAGACCAGTTTTCCCTAATAATTGTTAGGACACAAGCTGCACGTTCCAGAGTGCATAGTTTAAGCAAAGGTGATTTATCCAATTACACAAACCAAGAGAACAAGTAGCAGCAAATCCCAAACTAGTTACTTCTTCACCAGAAATATTTGCAAGAGAGCATGCTGCTTTGACTGCCGTGCAAATTGCAAGCCAAATATCAGTTGAAGATTGCTACAAGAGTCAACAAAACCAAACGTACTTTAATGTTCCTCCTGGATAAATATTAAGAAAAATGTATTTCATTCCTTCCCCTACTTCTTATAAAATTGCAGGCTAGGGCATGCCTTCAATTAATATGAGCAAGGCATGGTATACATAAAGTAATTCATCGAAACACGCACTGATTAATCATTTATCACCTCAACACAGTCATGATCTTTCCATATTTGTATCGGGCTACTAGCAGAACCCAAAAGTCTTCCACCATCATCAAAGAGACCTGCATCAAACAGCAAAGGGAGAGAATAAACAAGAAGCACTTTTTAAAAATATAACTAGTGAATAACCAAGGCTCGTCATTAGCAAGAAAAAACATGACATGTGTGAAGATACTGAATGATGTATGACAGTTCTATTGTAAATAGGATTTCTTGTTAATAAAGGGATTTATCTCTTTTTCTTCTTTCTTGTTTAGAATAGGATTTCTATTAGAATATGATTTTTTCTTTTACTATTTTTAGGATTTTATTTACTTAAGTCATTGAGATTAGGAAATTAATTTGTCTATTTAAGCAAAGCTTTGTACACTTTTTCATTCACCAATTTATTACAAATTTTCTAATTTTCTTACAAACTTTCGAGTTTTCAAAATTTCTTCTTGTTTTCAAATATTTTAATTCTGCTACCGTACCAATGAATCCAAGGGCTAAAAGGAACAAATGTGAAACTTCAGTAATTAAAATATGATTGTTTAACATATTCAAACGAATTCAATTGAACTGTGCATTCTTATAGTTTAAGCCAATAAGAACTTGGTTATTTCACACAGACAAATTCATCAAAAACATATCAAAGATCCCAGATATCAACAAATATGCATGTACCTGATGATCCTTAATTTCAAACAGATAAAAGGAATGAATGGAAACAGCAAACTACTAATCAGACATTAGAGCAAACTGAAATTTCAACCTAAACTACCTCATAGAGGTATTGATATAAATTACTAATAAGACATTAGAAAAGCACCAACAATGCAACATTAAACACTAAAAAGGAAAAAACAGAATAAAACCCCTTCCATACCGAGAAAATTTCTAGCACTCGCGGAGTATGAAAACTAAGTACTCCTACCACTATTTAACATGTGTATTATTTATCCAAGTATCGATCCAATTATTCGATAGACATGTCAATTAAATAGTAATAGTGAGTATTAGTACTAAAAACTATTCTATACAAGTGTCAATTAAATAGTGACAGTGAGTAATCCATACTCTGGGAGTACTAGAAATTTTTCCCTCCATAACCAATCACAAAATTGTAAACACGTTTATTTAACCTTTACAATGTTCCTTCCATAAATTCATTTATTTGATAAACTACGTATAAATTCCATTTATGGTAAGTATACTTTACTCCGGTGTCAATAAATAATTGTACCTCAATTTTATTCAATCCATTTATTTATACGAAGTTATACTTATTCAAAATTCGCATCATTTATTGATTGACATATTATCGATATCTTTCAGTGTGGTTGAACAAAGTTACTTTCATTGAAATTAAATTAATCTATAGTTATGCGATTGAAATCAGATCAAAATGTAAAGTTTATCACGAATAGAAGTGTACTTAAGAGCACAAAAGAATTTCTACCTAAACAACAATATATAGTGGAATTGTCACAAACTACTAATAGGACTGTAACAAAGCTACAACAATGCAACATAGTAAAACCCGTTTATCCATCTCTCCGTAACCAATCCCAATAAAATTACAAACCAGTGATGCGCATAGAACACACAGAAGTGACCGAATACAAACCACCACCGCACCGCAATACTGCATCATATTTGCAAAATCAATGTGTTCATAGAGAGGAGAAGATAATAGAAGAAACCTGCACGGGCGCTGCCGGTTCCAACATCAACACCGAGGAAGACTGAGCGGCGAGGAGGAGGAGGAGGCGGCGGGGTGCTCATTTCGACGGCGGAGGATAAGCGGCTATTGTATTGATTATACCGGCGTTGAAGGGGTTCAAGAAGTGGAGTTTGATCACACCGTGCTCTTCTTAATTGTGAACCAGACATTTTTTAAATTATTTTTGGCCCTTTTTTCGATTTTAATTTTTTTTTTTTCACTCCTTTTTCATCTCTCCATTTCTATTTAAGGTCAAATAGCATGGGTTTAGCAGTGAGATGATAATGGTGAACGATCTTTCTAATCTGATTTTTCCCTCGAGTACGTTGTCTTTAGACTTTACCGGCGGCTATTAGTTATTACTTTTGGCCATTTCTCGAGATTCTATTCA
Source organism: Fraxinus cuspidata (assembly GCA_903798385.1). Taxonomy (NCBI): domain Eukaryota; kingdom Viridiplantae; phylum Streptophyta; class Magnoliopsida; order Lamiales; family Oleaceae; genus Fraxinus; species Fraxinus cuspidata. The sequence continues at coordinate 884 of CAIGRP010129475.1, read as the reverse complement.
ATTTAGACTTTTAAAAAGTTTAGATTCGAAATATTCAATGTAGATTTTTGAAAACTCTCTAAAGTATTAGTGTATTCGATTAGGACATTCACAAACTTTAAAAAAGGCTCTAAAAGTCTCCATGTATTCAACTAAAAAATTTTAAAAGTTTCTATAAATCTAGAGATATTCAAGTTTTAATGATTTTTAAAGACTTTTACAAAAGTTTTCATGTTACTAACTTATAAATAAAAAGTACTAAAATAAAGCTAGTCTTACGTTAATCACAAGATTTTGAAAGATTTTCACAAAACAAAAAAAAAAAAAAAAAAAAAGAAGAAGAAGAAAAGAAATTGTTATGCATTTTTTAAAAATATTTCTATTTCCTTTTCAATTCTGAGAATATTAGAGTTACAGTTAAAATTTATTTTTCTCTATTGATAATACTAATTACTATTTTTTTTTTTTTGATCTCTCTTATTGTTTATTTCTATTTTCTATGGGAAAAAAATTAAATTATATTCTTGTAACTTTTTTCTCATTTATTTTTTGTGAAGAATATCTATTTTTAATTAAATTATAAAATTTTATATAGACTAAAATATAATTAAATTTCAATATATATTTTTATTTATTCTTCAAACTTATATTATATTAAGGCTTATTAGCACAAAACATCCATACGTTTAATCATTTGTGTGCAAAATGTCCATACGTTTCATTTTTTTGCATTTTCGCCCTTATTTCAACGTTTCAATGTACAAAACGTCCTTCCGTCCATCTACTGTGAGTTTCACTCTCAAATGCTTACCTGGACTCCCTTTTAATTTGAAACTCGAAGAGTAAAATGGTCAGGCCACTTCACAAACCTCTTCTTCTTCATAACACGCACGATTCATCTTCCA
>CAIGRP010129469.1:0-10618 GCA_903798385.1 Fraxinus cuspidata | reverse complement strand
CATTGTAAGTGAGGGAGATCTATTGACTATTTTTGACATCGAGTCTAAACCAGAGGAGGATTGAATTCTGGATTTGGCGTGTGTGTTTCATACGTGTCCTAATAAGGACTTGTTTACTACATATGAAACCGTTTTCAAATGCATCGTGGTTATGAGAGACAACACACCTTGTTTGGTTGCTGGAATTGGTACAGTCAGATTGAAGCTATTAGATTGGACAATTAGAACACTTGCCCGGTTTGACATGTTCAGAATTTGAAGAAAAATCTCATCTCGTTGTCTATTCTTGATTCAAATGGTTATAAGCTCTTTGGTGGAGGTAGAGTTTTGAAGGGTTGTAAGGGTGCCCAGATTCTATTGAACGGATAAAAAATGTCTCGGTTATACATCTTACAGGTTGTGCAGAAGCTAGAAAAGTCAATCAGCACAGGTTCAATACCGTAGTAGACATTCAGTCTGGTACAATGCTTTTAGGAGCTTGTAAAGGGTCGGATTTGAATAATACTACTCAGTGGAGTTCAGGAGATATGGATAATGCTGTTGTCACCATCACTGCGGTGCCATTGTATTCAACTGCTAGATACGAACCCAACGAAAAAAGGTATGTGGATGCTAATTTTGTTAAGCATGTTTTCAGCATAGTAGAAGGTGTACAATCTAGCAAGGGGTCTTTTTTAAAAGCATTTACGTTTGATTCTGCTTTGGAGTGCGTTACAACCTAATTTGATGAATTTTAAAATCATTATGATTTTTTGAAAATCTGAGATACTTCTGTAGTGTAGTGTTTAGATTCATTGGAAGAGGTAGAATATTTTGTGTATGTTGGAGAAATCAGATTTGGTTATTGTTGAAGAGTCGGTTTATTCTTTGCACGTCGATTTTCTTCTCCAGTTGGAGAAAATTTTGGAGCTTTATTCGTTGCAATGCAATTTGTGTCAAGGTGGAGATATTAGAATTTGATGTGACCCAAATTCCTTGTTGAAATATTGAAGAATTCTAATTGAAGTGCATGTCAAGAAGAATTCAGTTTGAAATGCTATTAGAGTCCTATGTCAAGTTGAAGTTCTATTTTGGAAGATCACTGGGACTTGAAATTTGTTTTAGACTCGAGTTTTTAGTATCCTAATTCATCAACAACTCTACTAGGAAGGTTTTGACATCACCTACATGTTCCCTATAAATATTAGATTCTTCTATTTAATTTTATACTGTGAGAAAATAGATTAATAAATTTTAGGATCATTGTAATATTTCTCCATCTCCATTATTATTGGTGCAATAAAATCTCTTAATTCATCTGCTATATTTCTTGTTTTTTATTATTCTTTTTCTTGATCTAATACTTTATTATTTGCCATATAACTTCAACAATTTATCCCGGTGATTGGTTTCATCAAGTGGTATTGAAACAATTCATAATTTTTGTATTTCCAACATTGCTAATAGCGATCTGGGCATATTAATATTTATTCTAACAAGAGATATTTTGGTTGTTTCATAACAGAACAAAAAAAATGGAACTAACTTCATTTATACTTGAACTGGTGAAGGTATGGTAAAGTTATTTTTCATTAGACCAACGGTGCAGCCGAGAGGATCTGCATTGGTTTTTTCAACATTAGGATCGTCGGATGTTGACATCTTCTGCTTTTTCAGTTGTTCAATGTTTTCCTTATAGAACACCATGCTTCTTCGTGCATTAGGTACATTGATGCAATATGAGACATTTTTGTTTCCTTTGGCTGATACGAAGACATTGATGGATATCCTTGTGCAGGTGCAGAGTTGTTTTCAAGAACATATATCACATCAAGTCTTGGTTGGTTGGTTTTTGGATCTGGGTTTCCAAATTCCATAAATAAAATGGTCTTCAGTTGCATAGCTGGAGTCATGAGCATTGATGAGGTGCTCTGGCTATAGGAAGAACATATAAGATTTTATATGCATGTAAAGGGAAAATGCTGGTAAATGTAACAATTCATACAAAATTGTACCATTATACTATCTTTTATCAGTTTCTCAGCCGGAAGTTTCAAGAATTTTTCAGCCACATCACCTAATAAAGATGCAATAATAGTGCTGGTATTATGTGAAATCTAAACATTGCATCTTGCTCTGGAATAAATACACATAGGTAGTATCATGGACAATTTGAATTTAATAGAAATTAAACTATATGCAGAGCAATCATTTGATAATATTACATGTATTGGTCATTGCCTTGAAAATGCTCCTTTGCATGTATTTGCAATATTTGCAAAAATAAATTTCATTTAGTTGAACGAAAGACATCCAACCACAAGTATCACAAGCCATATACCAAAGTGAATGAGTCACTGTCTTCAATTCTATCTTTCCTTTTATCCAGAATGGCTTGCTGCAATAGGTAGAATGAATGTTACCATTTTTGCTAAAGTAAATATATATTTACCAGAAAATGAAACAAACTAGAAATTAAATAAAAAATGTTCTATTTTTATTTTTAGTATTTAATTTACCATCGATGAGTATTCTGAAATGTCCTCGATGTTGATAATTTTGTTCTTCGGAGATGGTGAAATATTTGATGTATTCGACACAGTGGACATCTCTGTCAACGTCTCTTTTTCTTTCAACCCTTGTATAGTAGATAAGTGGAAGTGAAAAATTTAAGCAAAGAATGCACTGTAATGGCGTGATGAAATGTAGATTCAGTGTGTAAATATTTTATAAAAAAACACATGCATAGTAACCATTCTTTTATTTCAGCAAGTTTTTTGAATTTCAGATTAATGAGGATTGAACTGTTTGCTTTTGTGGATAATAATATTCCTGTTAAATGGAATATAATTTAAGTTAAACTGAGTTAACAACAATGGTTTATCAGATGTAAAGATTAAATTTTGATTTCATTTACCTCTAAAGGATGCGACTTTTAAATGATTCCCAACAATCATTGGTTTTTTCATAATACAGTCAATAATTTCAGCGCCTTCATGGTCGATAAAATTGTCCCAGATAGTTAGGATAATTGCTTGCAATGTAGATGAAGATATAAAATTTCAGATTAGATGCATGATTGGAAAACTATTATTTTTGTGTTTAAAGATTCATATTTATGTATGCATAACTTTCGTTGATGTCTTGGACAGTGGAATCTGCATTTTTGTTGCTAGAAATTCTTCATTTTGGGCGAACATCAACAGCAATGCCAACGAATGATACATAGAAAAACATGGCCAAGTTTTCTGGGATTACTGTTATTTACAAAATATTACTGTGTATAAAATTCTAGCACATGGGTAGATTTGTTTAATAGTAAGACTTACCTATTTCGACATCCATATCAATGTAGTTTTGGAGTTCGTCAAATGGTGTAAAATGTAAATATGATTCCACAAGAGGGTTATGTTCTTAATTTAATTCTTCAATTCATGTTGAACCACTAATTGTCCACTGTACATCTCCAAATCTTGATCTAAATCGTTCATCTGTTTGCTTTACATATGCATTTGAGATCAAGTATGTCTTCGATGGCACCAAAGTATTTTAAAGAGCCTTGATATTCTCAACAAATATTGTTGCTTGGACTTTGTTTTCCTACATCAATTATTAATATACAAATGCAACAGACAAATTTAATTAGTAAAATTATTTCTTTCTGGAAATTGAACTATGTAAAATACACCACACAAGTTAAAACATATATTTTCTTTATACTATATGTACTTAAAAGTATGATTAAAAATAAATGAAAAAAATTGTTGTAAAAATATTATCGCAGTATCCATTAGCCATAGGTGCTCATACATTCCATTTCCCTTTTGTGATGCTTGTGGAGCTGTTTGTTCCACAGCCACCAATCTAAATGTCCATTCGATTTCTCGTGGTGTAATATCAGGGATTAATTTGTGATTTGGTACCATGCTTACTGGGGAAAAACATACACCACAAAATATCAAACAGTTCTAATGCAAAATAATGATTAGTGAAGAATAAAGAACACAAAAGATTTTGGAAAAAAAATAGCATTATGGCAGTAACCACTATTCCTGTTTGTTAAAGAAAGAAATCTAATGTAAAGTACGAGAGTCCACCTTTTTCATGTTTCGCAAAATCGAGATTGAACCTTCTTTTTTTTTTTCGAGTCTTTACAAGTATTGTATGTAGTAATACATGTGTGTGTGTAGTAGTAGTAGTAGGTGTATATGTGCGCAAAGGTAAGCTCTAAAAGTACGCGTATGGATAGAAAAATAATGTGGCTGGTATGGGATTCATGTTGACTATACAAAAAGGCTATACTGCCCTATTTTGACAAGAAATAAAAGATAAGAGTAATTATTAATGTTTACTTTTAGATAACATAACGTAAAAGTAGTCTCTTTCGAGGAAAATAAACAATGTACGAAAAATGTGTGTAGTAATCTATTTACTTAGCATTTTGAAGAATGTAAATCTCAGAAACAATACTAGGGAAACAAATTTACAAAATAATAATAATAATAATTATTTCTTAACTATCTTCAGTGATAATTTTAAAATTTTATGAAGGTCAATCTAATAACCATTTAATGCTAGAGTTTTCAAATTTGTAAAAATTGCAAATTTGAGCATGTTACGCACATATAACTAACTTATTATTTTGAATATTGGCTATGGGAACAAGGAAAGCATGAGAAGAAACTTAAGAAATCGGAACATGCAACTTACCAAACCTAGCTAAATGTGATTTGCATTAGTGCCAGAAGTAGAAGTAGAAGTAGAAGTAGAAGCATAATTGTCGTGATTTTTTTTCGTGCATTAATCACACCTACAACTCATTCTTTTGTAAACTGTCAGTAGCCGCCGTTCCCCCTAATGAATTCCATTCCTTCATGTGTTGCTCACAATTTTAACCTACAGATATAAACATGAATCAGGCAATTAACAAAGTTAATAAATTATTTCCTAAGATAAAAAAATATCAAACCAACATAGTAACCAGGTTGAAGTATACATAAAACTACATATAGTGTAAATGAAGGTTTGAGTTGTTGCAAGATTATATATAGATCATCACCCTTATATTTTCCATTCTTGAAACGAGTCCCGCTACTCTAAAAGATTAAATTAGATTATAAGGCTGTCTACCCTCATAATCCGCTCTTTTACATTTCAGAACATTTCTTCATAAAGAACATGATGATTGTACTTAAAAGTCACATATAATAAACTAACTTTGATGCCTGCAAGCCTACACATAGCGTAAATGAAGGTTTGAGTTGTAGTGAGATTATGCCTACAGATCATCACCTTTATATTTTCCATGCTTGACACGGGTCCAGCTACTCTAAAAGATAGTATTAGATTATGAGGTTGTTTACCCTCATAATTCGCTCTTTTACATTTTGAAACATTTCTTCATGAATAACGTGATGATTGTACTTGAAAGCCACATATAACCATAAACTAACTTTGATGCCAGCAAGCAAAAAATATGTATGATTAAATGAAGGATTTGATTCAACAATTCATTATCCTAAAAAAGAAATGAATTATAAATTTCTTCTTGCATTAAGTTGAAGGGGAAAAAAACTGGAAAAAAAATTAAATTGAAATGGGAACTATATCCAAATATTGGATCGGCATCGTTCAAGTAAAAATTTGGTCTACCTATCAATATTGCAGGAGTCAATTGTTTCCTCGCTACAAGTCTTTATCTTAAAAAAGAAACAAATACAAAATCAGGGCGGGACCCAGAAAGGAAGTTCAATGGGGTAGAAATCAAAAAATCTAAAAACCTATAAAAACCTGGACAAAAAATCTAAAAAGTTCTGAAAATCTGAAAAAAAAATTGGCAAATCTGAAAATTGAGTGGGGCGACGGCCCACCCTGGTCCTCAAGTAGGTTCGCTCCTGTACAAAACACCATTCAAGAAAAACTAACTACAGCTAAAATCTCTTTATATACAACATTCTTTGTACAATTCCAATGTATTTTTTTTATTTTCAGTTGGCTTCTTATGAACTTTAGCACATTTGCTTGTTTTTTCTCTTGACAATGCAACGTAAAGTTGGCCATGTAAAAATACAGGCTCAGGTAAATATAATCCAACGAAATCAAGAGTTTGTCTTTGAGCTTTATTTATACTCATTGCGTAGCATACACGAACAGGAAATTGAGTTCTTTTGAATCGAATTGGACTCGTATCATTTTCAAGAGGTACATGGCATGGGTGGGGTGGTGGGGGGGCGGGGTAGAAAAACTCTTTCCTTTATTTTCTCCTACATCAATTAAGGCAACAATTATGTTCGTATCGAATCTTTTACAAATAAGCCTAGTTCTGTTGCACAAGCCTTCACATGGATTTATGTTTCTCAATAAAATGATAGGACAAATTAACTTCAAAACTAATTCATGCGGTGTCATACCATTAGGAGTTAATGTATTTAAGAAATCTTTATCAAAATTTTGTTCATTTGTATCTATTGATTCATCAAAACTATAGTACTTAATAGAAACCCCTGCGAATTGTTCTATTAATATAGCATACTCAATATTTTTCGGGTAATAATTTAACTTAGGAGATACAACATCTATCAAATTTTTCAAAGAATTAGCTTCATTATCATGGGCAATAACCATTTCATTTGGGAGTTTAATCATATTGCATGAATGTGAAGGCTCGGTCCCATTTCCATTTTGTAATAGATATTTAGAAAAAGGTAAATCCAATTCAGCTCTTACATTTTTAACCAATTTTATTTTCCGAACAAAAGGCCATAAATATGAATTAACAAATGCCGCATTAATTATATCTTCTTTTTGACCTTTTGGAACAACGGGTAATACTTGATGGAAGTCACCTCCCAAAACAATTACTTTTCCCCAAAAATGACATATTATTTTCTTTAATATCTTCTAACATTCCATCCAATGATTCGATATCTAATCTATTTAGCATGTAAGCTTCATCCCATATTATTAATTGTGTCATCCGGAATAATTCAGCGAAACCGGAATAATTCAGCCAAAGAAGATTGTTTGCTAACCGAACAAGCTGATTTAGCACTTACCTAAAGAGGGATTTTGAATCTTGAGTGTAGGATTCTACCTTGAGGAAGTAATCTCGCTGCTACTCTTGAAGATGTCGTAGCTAAAGCAACCATTCCTTTTGCTCTTACAGCTAAAAAATAAACTCCATTATTTCCGTTGAAAACATCACCTAAAATTATATTATACATCCTTTTTTGTTCTAATTGTAATTTCATTTAACATAACTTATCTTCATTAGAAACCATTATCTCTAATTCATCGGCAGTAGTTTTTGAAATATGATTGTTTTCTTCAAAGTTTAAATGATGCTCGGCAATTCCATAATTATTCACAGTTTTACCCAAAAGATGTAATAATCCATTTAACTTATTTAAAGCTTTTAATTCGGCCGTTTGGTTAGTTATACCTTGTTGTCCATAATCTTCCATCATATTTTGCTTAAATTTATTCCATAATTTTTTGGGATCATGCGGATCACACAATATTAAAATTGTAGCAAATAGTCGACGTAACGTAATTGGCATTTGATATTGAGAAGCTTCATGTAAACACAAACAGTGTCGCCATTAAGCAAACCATGTAATACCGGTGCTTCAGAAAATGTCGAAGCATGAACTCCATTAACCATTTTCAGATCTTCCTATGAACTTGCTCCCTTAACATGGTTTAGAAGCTTTCTTAAATAATCTCTCTCTCTTTCTATAATATTTACACAAACAATTCGTCCTATTGAAAACGTTTTATTTTCTCCTTCAAACCTTACTTTACATTTTGAATTCCACCCAAAATTTCTCGAAATTCTATGTATATAAATGTTTTTTCTTTAGCATTTGCAACGTTAGTATGAAATTATTCTGTTAATATTGACTTTTGGAAATAATTTTTTTTCACAACTTCTTCTAAATCATCAAATTCTTTGTAAGTAATGGACCGGTAGATTTCTAAATGTAGTTGTAGAGCATTAACACATGGACGCATATCATATAAGGGAAATGCAAAAATTCTCCACAAAACTTTAGGAGGAGATACGTATCTAGCATATTGGTAATAAAATTGGGATCATTCTCATTTACAGTAAAATCAACTTTATTGTGAATATTTAATAGCCCGGATTGTTGAACATATCTCAAAATTAATATGAGAATTATACTTCATTAATAAATATTGATTATATAGAACAACCCATCTGTTATCCAAATAATGATTTCTAGTCTTTACCTTTTTCCATTATTATGTCGTTTACATTTAGGATAACATTTTTCATTTAGAATTGTGCTCTCATTAATTTTTTTAGGAAATCAAACCTACATCTGTTTTTGTTATTCATACAAACATTTTTTGAATTTAAAATACCACAAGGACCATGCATCATATGCTTAATGACAAGAAATCGAGATAGGGATATTTACTTTTATCCGGAATCTCGGCATGAACAAACTTATCAACCAAATCAGGATAAGTAATCTTAGCATCTTTCTTTTGAATCAATAAAAAATAAGCATGTGGAAGTCCTCTTTCTTTTTTCTTTTTTTGTCTTTTTTGAAATTTTATAACATATATATGCGTGGAAACTTGTCCAAATATATATATATATTTCAAAATATCTTCCTTCAATTCTTCGAGTTTTGCTTTAAAAATCCGAGTGATTAAATCGGGTTTATGTTGATCTTCATCATTATACTTCAATTGTTCTTTAATTTCTGTCCAATTGGAATTGCAAGTTATTGTTAAAAATATATTAGGCTTACCAATCTTTGGATAAAGACATAGCATCCATATCCTTTTTTCTTAAGTCTCTAGGTCCAGGATCGAGGCAAAACTTTGACAAATCCAATTTTATTACCTCTTTTTTCACCAATTTTAAGACTATCAACAATTTTTTGATATAATTTAGCTCTAAGAATGCTCTAATTATGTCGAAAATAATCTAATCTAGATGTTTCAATTTTTGCGTACATGTCGACAACATATTATTGTAAAAACCTTCCAGAATATAATAATATTGAATTTGATAATAATCTTATTTGTAATCATGGTTCTCTTATTTTCCATCATTAAAAAAAAGAGAAACTAAAAACAAAATTAAAAAAACATAACAACTCACATAATTTATAAAATAAAAAAATATAACAATTTGTGTAAGTATATAGGGGAAGAAATCTAGAAAAGGATGATTTGATGAACTAGCCTATTGTTTCCTTCTCAATCAACTCTTTAGGTGAAAAGAAATGAACTGTATCAACGTCTTCATTTTTGATAATTTTTTGTTCCTTTCATCCGTATTAATTCATTGAATACCTTGGTGCCATCCTATATCACCACAAGGAAATGAAAGTGGATATTGAAGCAGGTCATAACATCCAAAATAATATTGTATTCTATTGTTGTTTTCATTTTTACAATGAACGATATATCACACATGAATGTCATCATAATTGTCATGATCAACCACAATAGTAGCAACTTGTGAAACACTTGGCGTATTATATGTCCTTTGATCAACACTTGGGTTACAGTGAATTCGAATAAATTGATTTTCTAAATCAAGAACATTTCCCAAACTTCGAAAAAAAATTGTGTATGGATTCTTTTATAGAATGTTCATAATAAGTTTAGCAACAAGAGACTCAACTAACCAGCCACTACGATTGAGCCTATTTTCCACTTCATTTTCAATATAAAAAAATTAAAGTTGCAAATGAGAAGGATGATTATTTGTGGGAAAATTTTCATTTATAAAATGGTAAACCCGACCTTGAATTCTAAATGTATAAATACCATTATAATTTGTACATAAATTTTTATCATAATTTACACCAAATGATGTCATAGAAAAATTGCAATTATAGCTTTGTACCATATTTCTAAAGTTTAAACTTTTTTCAGTTTGAGGTAAACAACAAATGCAATTCTACATGCACATCATTTGTTTTTAAAATAATGTCCATTTAAATAGCAAAATCCTTAGATTCTTTATAAAATTTCACAGCCCCACAATGATCACAAATATTTGGTTCAGGTAGCGTATAAGGTTCTGAAGATAGATTATATATTGCCACATTTCTAAAACCCCTAACAAAAAAAAAATCTCCAAAATTTGAACATGAAACACAATTGACAATAGATTTTATAATTACTTATAACAAAACAAATATGGCTAAATGTACATCCATAAAATGAAATAATATTGTATGATTCTTACCAGAAATAATATTGTATGATTATCGCAACATTCATCACGATTGGACTCTTCAACCATAAAAAAATCTGTCACGTTTTGATTCCACATTTAATTGCACACCTCTCATATCAGACCTTCTTTTTGTTACGGAGATCGTCATATTTGTATTATATTACATTAGTAATATTTCGTTGCCGTTTACCATTAAATTATGTACCCTTTGAACTCTCTGAATCATTCCCTTCATAAGAACAATAAATATTAACATTAGACACAAGTTTATGGCAAAAAATGTAATATGTATTTTATACAGCCAAACTTCATACCTAGAATTCAAACATAAAAACCATATAAATGAGTCCACATAATCGATAGAGTACAATTACTAACTAGCATCAGTGGTTTCAACAGAAGTGATCTCTT